>CAJNDS010002463.1:67500-247500 GCA_905221605.1 Symbiodinium natans | reverse complement strand
AAACCCCCAACACAACGAAACACCAAACCCCAAACCCTAAACCAGAAACCCTCGACCCGAAACACCAAATTATTTGCTGCCAAACCCAAAAACCCTCAAACCAAAACACCAAACCGTAAGCCAAAACACACATACCGAAGCCCAAACCTCAAACCCTAAACCCCCAACCCAACCCGAAACCCGAAACCCCCAACCCCGAAACCCTCAACCCTCAAACCCCAAACCCTAAACCCCCAACCCGAAATCCAATCCCAAATCTCTTGCAACGAATCTCCATCAACATGTTCAACTTTAAGCTTGCGGAAGACAAGATTCCATTTGCTTGTTGTCTTCTGGTAGCAGCAGTCGGTTTCAGACTTTAGGGTTTAGGGCTTAAAGGATCATGACAGCGCTCAGAAATCAGCCAGTTGATTTACCCTAACCCCCTGAACCCCAAGCCCTAAACCCTAAACCCTAAACCCCAAACCCTGAACCCTAAACCCTAAACCCTAAACCCGAAACCCTAAACCCTAGCCCTAAACCCTAAACCCCCAAGCCCTCTTCGTCGGCCCTGTATACGGAAAGCGCAGGGGACCGGTCCTCGGCCCCTAGCGCCGCCTTCAGCAGCGCGAAGCTGTGGAGCTCCGGGGGCGGCTTGGCACCTTCAGGGTTTAGGGTTTAGGGTTTAGGGTTTAGGGTTTAGGGTTTAGGGTTTAGGGTTTAGGGTTTAGGGTTTAGGGTTTAGGGTTTAGGGTTTAGGGTTTAGGGTTTAGGGTTGAAATTATTAAGGGTTCGGGTCCGGGGAAGTTTTCGAGGAGTTTCGAGGAGTTTGAAGGAGTTTCGGATTTTTCTCAATAATTTCAAGTTGCAGGGGGCTTGAGGGTTTATGGTTTAGGCTGAGGGTTTTAGGTTTGAGGGCCGCCTAGTATGCTAAGACGCCCAGCCGTGAGGGGGTCGAATGCACACATCGCTACAATCCTGCTGGGAACCGGGGTAGAACAACCCTAAACCCAAACCCCTAAACTGATGAAGCTCAGGGCTTAGGGATCAGAGGCAGCCTTGAACCCTAGACTCGAGATCCGTAAACCCTAAACCCTAAACCCTCAACCCCCTTGTACGCCCCAATCTGCCTTTCCTCAGCTTCTTCATGATGCTCTTGGCGAGCTTTTGCCGGACGGGGAAGGACACGGCCTGGAGGGCGGCTTTGTTGATTCAGGGCTTAGGGCTTAGGGTTTAGGGTTGAGGGTTTAGGGTTTAGGGCTTAGGGTTTGGGGTTTAGGGTTCAGGGGTGTACGGGAGTATAGTGTATGCCAGTTCTCGCCACCAGTGGTCCCCTTTGAGAAGTAGAAGGGGGGGAGGGGGGCTGTCAAGGGCACGGTATCCAAAAAATGTGGATAATTTGGATAATAAACCCTAAACCCTAATCCTAAACGTTCGACACTTTACTTGGAGGTTCATGGGCACATGTCAGTGGGGTAATTCGTAGTTTGGGTAACTGTGGCCACAAGCTTAGGTAGGGTACTTACAACCCTACTAACCCCAAATCATGCTCTAAACCCTAAACTCTAAACCCTAAACCCTAAACCCTAAACCCTAAATGAACCTTCAACAGAACCCCTTGAGGGCCGGGCCTTGTTCTTGCCCTTGCGGAGAGCCTCCAAGGCCTTCCCCGTCACGTTGATCACGTGGCCGTGGCCATCTGAGTTCATTAGGGTTTAGGGTTTAGGGTTTAGGCTAATTTAGGGTTTAGGGTTTAGGGTTTAGGGTTTAGGGTTTAGGGTTTAGGGTTTGGGGTTTAGGGCTTAGGGTTTAGGGTTTGGGGTTTAGGGTTTGGGGTTTAGGGTTTAGGGATTAGGGCTTGGGGTTCAGGGTTTAGGGTTGAGGGTTTAGGGTTTAGGGTTTAGGGCTTAGGGCTTAGGGTTTGGGGTTTAGGGTTTAGGGTTTAGGCTTTGCGGGTTCGGGTTTCAGGAGACATGGAGGAAACCTGGGCTGTGTAGGGGACTACAGACTGAATTCTACGATGGGAAAATACAAAGATGCATTTATTCAGGTACCCGTTGTCTTATTGAGTTTCCTTGCTCCTGCTTATATGTGTGCGGGTGAATCCCTATGTTCCTTGCTCTTTAGGCTGAGGGCTTGAAGTTTTGGACTAAGTTAGCTCCTTCACAAATGACCACCTGGTCCCCAGGGTGCCCTAAACCCTGAAGGCTGAACCCTAAACCCTAAAACCATGAAAGTCACTAGTGCTGCACGGGGGTCAGACTTCAGGGCCTCGTGGGTTCGAGGGTGTAGGGTCAGTTCAGGGCCCCTCTAAAGCCCCTAAACCCTAAACCCCGAAACCCCTAACCCCTAAGCCCAAACCCAGACCCCAAGCCTCACGATCCAAAGCAAACTTTCGACCCAAGTGCTGGTTGGAGGTTGAAGGGGGTTTAGGATTCAGGGCTTAGGGTTCCGCGTTTGGGGTGGTTTAGGCTTTAGGGTTTAGGGTTTAGGGTTTCGGGTTTAGGGTTTAGGTCTTAGGGTTTAGGGTTTAGGGTTTAGGGGCTTGGAGTTTAGGGAGGTTCGGGTTGTATCGGGTTTTCGGGTTAGGGCTCTTCAGAAATCTCACATCTCAAAAGGTGTGAAGGCACCCCATCGCTCTCGAGCGGCAACTGTCGTGGCTCCGATGAGAAACCACGGATCTCGCGAAGCCTGCATCATGCACGTGTTGAGGGTTGAGGCTTCTCAAGGCAGAGCGAAACACAATCCGCTACATTTGGGCAAAGCCAAAATCAGTGCGTGGCGCCTCTGCACCCTAAACCACGTACTCTGGGGCTGGAGCTTGGCTCTTTATCTGCCCGACTGATTAGAAGGTCCTCACAGGGGAGGGGGGTGCATGGGGAGTGGTACCTAGGAAGCCTGAGAAAAGCGGCTTAACCTTAGGGAGTAGTGGGGAGCGTTACGGAACCTTAAGTTAAACACCCCCACTGAACCCCGCCCTTAAGGACCCTATAGCTAAAACTTCCCTAAACCCTAAACCCTAAACCCTAAACCCCTGCGTTTAGGGTGTAGGGTTTGAGGGATCTGGTTCAGGGTTTCGTCGGATCTGCGCCCAGAGCCGGGAAAATCGCTCCATCATCCCCAAAACTAGCCTAAACTCCCCAAAAAGCCTTGACCGTAAACTCAAAAAAACTATCCCAAAACCTTTCCTGAACCCTGAAAACCCAAACCCTGAGCCCTAAAACCCCAAACCCTAAAACCCTAAAATCCAAACCCTAAGACCCTCAACCCTGCGAAGCTCAACCTCACCCCCGGGTCAATCGCGTCCCTAAAGCCCCCAAAACCGTTAAAACCCCTTAAATCCTGTAAAAAGAACCTAGAAAAACCGTAAAAACCCTAACAAGCCATTAAGAACCCCCTAAAAACCCCTAAAAAACCCTGAGAAAACCTCAACACCCTACAAAGTCCTAAACCCTAAACCCTAAACCCTAAGCCCTAAACCCTAAACCCTAAACCCTAAACCCTAAACCCTGGGGTGCCTTTGGCATCCTTCAGCGCGATCAGCGTCGGCCGCGGGGGTCGCGCAGGGGCTGCGGCCGGGTCTTCGTCGCCGGTCGGAGTCGGCGGCGGCCTGCCGGGTGGTGCAGGGTGCAGAGTTTAGGGTTTAGGGTTTAGGGTTTAGGGTTTAGGGTTTAGGGTTTAGGGTTTAGGGTTTAGGGTTTAGGGTTTGGGGCTTAGGGTTTAGGGTTTAGGGTTTAGGGTAAGGGTTAGGGTTTACGGTTTAGGGTTTAGGGTTTAGGGTTTAGGGTTTAGGGTTAGGGTTTAGGGTTTAGGGTTTAGGGTTTAGGGTTTAGGGTTTAGGGTTTAGGGTTTAGGGTTTAGGGTTTAGGGTTCAGGGTTTAGGGTTTAGGGCTTAGGGCTTAGGGTTTAGGGTTTAGGGTTTAGGGTTTAGGGTTTAGGGCGGAAGTACCTTTAGATCACTCCGTGCCGCTGTGCCGCGTGCAATCCAGCGTCGCGCTTGGAGCTTCCAAGGCTTCCCAGGTCCAGAAAACCAAGCCGAGTGCCTGTCTGGACCTCACTGGAACCGGATGGCGAAAATGCCTGCCCAGCCCCGCACATCACCGCACCCCCCTGGTTCTTAGTAGGGAATGAGGGAATATATATATATATATATATATATATATCCCTTAAAGTATATATATTTATATCTCTATATCTATCTATCCTTAAGGGATTATATAGGGCACCTCATTCCCTCATTCCCTACTAAGAACCAGTCGGACACCTTCAGAGCCGTCTTAAACCCATAGTCTTCGAATATGTGGCCGCAGTCGTTTCAGACATATGGACCCATCACTCGTCTATGCCAACCATATCGTGGCTTTGAATGTCCGATCGCAGCAGGGGGAAGGCCATGGAAAGGAACGCGTTTGGAAACCCACAGCTCTCTCAGTTCTCAGACCCAGTCCTGTGCTCAGAGGCAACCAGGGCAACCAGCACCAAAGCCAGAAACAGCTAAAGGACGACGCAGAGAGCAAAATCTGGCATGCCCTACAAAGCCTATGAACCCTATAAGCCCTACAAAACCTGACCCTATAAACCCTATCAACCCTACGAAACCCTACAAACCCTACAAACCCTACAAACCCCCCAAGACTCCTCACTCACAACCACCCGGTGCCTTGAGAGAGCCACCGACCAGTTCAGGTCCACGTACTTCGACACGTCGCGCCAGACCTCGGGTGCAGGTGCTCATAGGGTTCCTTTTAGGTTTAGGATTTAGGATTTAGGGTTTAGGGTATAGGGTTTAGGGTTTAGGGTTCTTTCAGGGAGGGATTTAGATGTCAGGGTTGAGGCTTTAAGAGGTTTAGCAGTTTAGGGGTCATGGGTTTAGGGGTTTAGGGGCCCGGTCATGGGTTTAGGGGTTTAGGGGCTTAGGGGAACCCTCAACCCTGTAGGTTTGAGGGGGTATCTCGGGTCGCCTCAAAGCGGTTGCAAGCCTGAAGCAAAAAGTCTGAAAGTCCATGCTGGCCCTCGGAAGAAGTCCACTAGGCCCAGGTCTTTATAGTTAAGGGTTTAGGGTGCAAGGTTTAGGGTTTAGGGTTTAGGGTTTAGGGTTTAGGGTTTAGGGTTTAGAGTTTAGGGTTTAGGGTTTAGGGTTTAGGGTTTAGGGTTTAGGGTTTAGGGTTCAAGGTTTAGGGTTTAGGGTTTAAGGGTTTGCTGAGGGCTTCGTGTTCAGAATTATTGGTGGACGCATCCATGCCGGTCGGGGCAAGCATGGGGGGCAGTGGAAATCCTGAACCCCAAACCATGAACCCTAAGCCCAAAACCCTAAACCCTAAACCCTAAACCCTAAACCCTAAACCCTAAACCCTAAACCCTAAACCCTAAACCCCAACCCCCGAACCCGGCTCGGCCCGCGGCCTGCGGAACTTGATCCTTGCCTTTGGCGGACCTGGGTCTGGGTCTGGGGTTTGGGGTTTCGGGTTGAGGGTTTAGGGTTTGGGGTTTAGGGTTTAGGGTTTGGGGTTTAGGGTTTAGGGTTTGGGGTTTAGGGTTTGGGGTTTCGGGTTTAGGGGTTTGGGGCTTAGGGATTAGGTTTTAGGGTTTAGGGTTTAGGGTTTAGGGTTTAGGGGTTAGGGGTTAGGGGTTAGGGGTTAGAGTTTAGGGGTTGAGAGTGTATAGCAGCCTGGCCGCTTCTTGAAGCTCACGACCGTGACCATGCGGGCCTCCACCATGTTCTTCTGCCCCTTCTTCAGGGCCTCCGCGGAGTCTACGGCCCAGGGTTTAGGGGGTTTAGGGTTTTAGGGTTTAGGGTTCAGGGTTTAGGGTTTAGGGTTTAGGGTTTAGGGTTCAGGGCTTAGGGTTTAGGGTTTAGGGTTCAGGGTTTTGGGTTTAGGGTTTAGTGTTCAGGGTTGAGGGTTGAGGGTTGAGGGTTGAGGGTTGAGGGTTGAGGGTTGAGGGTTTAGGGTTTAGGGTTTAGGTGCGGCATAGGCTTCAGGGCCCAGGGTCGAGTGCTCAGGTTTCGGGGTTTCGGGTTTGGTTGTTCGGGGTTTTGGGTTTGGGGTCTTTGCGAGAAGCGGTTGAAGAACGTCCTAAACGCCGGAAACCTGAAACCTGGACCTTCGCACGATGTTCCTGCTCGTGCCCAGCACCGGGGGCGATGAACCCCAAACCCTAAATCCTGTGTCTCTCGTCATTCTCTCTGGCGGAGCCGGTGCACAAAGGCTACGTGAGTAGAAGGGGTTGAGGGTTTCGGGTTTAGGGTTTAAGGGTTTAAGGGTTTAAGGGTTTAGGGTTTAGGGGTTAGGGTTTAGGGGTTAGGGTTTAAGGGTTGAAGGGTTTAGGGGTTTAAGGGTTTAGGGGTTTAGGGGTTTAGGGGTTTAGGGGTTTAGGGGTTTAGGGGTTAGGGTTTAGGGTCGCTATTGTCTCAGACACGGTGGAGCCTTGGAGGCGGAGAGGTGGGCCTTCGCCAGAGCCTCGCGGACAGTTTTGGGGGTTTCGGGGGGTTGAGGGTTGGGGGGGGTAGGGGTTTTTAGGGTTTAGGGTTTAGGGTTTAGGGTTTAGGGTTTAGGGTTTAGGGTTTAGGGTTTAGGGTTTAGGGTTTAGGGTTTAGGGTTTAGGGTTTAGGGTTTAGGGTTTAGGGTTTTTTTACATTCAGGGAAGCAGCCTGAGCCTGGAACAAGAGGCTCGCAGAAGCTCCGCCTCGTATGGATCTCCGCGCTGTCACTCACATGCGCGACACCCCGCTCCACCCGAGCCCCCACAATACTGGCTTGGGAGAAAGCATCCTCTCCCATGGCTCTCTCTCTCAGCCCGACGACACACCACAGAAAATGTAGGGGCCTTTTGTTGGATTTCAGTAGGATTTTGGGGCGCTATTGTAGTAGATCTAAACAGGGACCCTAAGGGAGTGCCATGAGTACTTATTCCGACCCCTACCGTACCAGGATCACAGCAAAGGGGACTTTGGCCCTTCGACGGCATCTTGCCCGAACTGCCCAGTTAGGGTTTAGGGTTTAGGGTTTAGGGCTTAGGGCTTAGGGCTTAGGGTTTAGGGTTTAGGGTTTAGGGTTTAGGGTTTAGGGTTTAGGGTTTAGGGTTTAGGGTTTAGGGTTTAGGGTTTAGGGTTTAGGGTTTGGGACTCCTCAAGAAATCCGCGCAGCAAGAAGCCGCAGAGGGAACTCCTCATACCCCACAAACCCAAAACACCCAAAGCTCCCCAAAATTCCCAAACCACAAAACCTGCAAACACAAAGCAACCCCGCCAAACCCTAAACCCTAAACCCCAAACCCTAAACCCTAAGCCCCAAACCCTAAACTCTAAAAGCCCTAAACCCTGAAAGCCCAAACCCGGAAAGGCCCTAAACCCTGAACCCGAAACCCCCGAAACCCGAAACCCTAAACCCTAAAAGCCCACGCCCCCTGCCCTGGCCTCTCTACCTGCCTCAAGGCCTGTGTAACGCAGCGACAAGCTCGTGAGCTCCTCTTGACATACTCGGGTTTAGGCTTTAGGGTTTAGGGTTTAGGGTTTAAGGTTTAGGGTCTAGGGTTGAGTTTGGGGTTTAGGGTGGGTTTAAGGTTTTGGGCTTGGGGTTTAGGGGTTTTCGGGGGTTTTGGGGTTTACGGGTTTTGGGGTGCAAGGGTTTTGGGGTCCAAGGAAGGGTGGGGTTTTGGGGTTTGAAGGGTTTTACCGGTTTGGGGTTTGAGGGGCGTTTACAGTTTGAGGGTTTAGGGTCTTTTGCATGCTTTCTCTGCCAGCTACGCCACACATCCCCTGATCTCCTCCTGGTGCCGGCTCTCCGCCTGATTCAGCAGAGGCTTCTTGTCACAACGGGGAGTGTTTGGGGTTTAGGGTGTAGGGTTTAGGGCAGTTTGGGGTTCCGGGCTAAGGTTTAGGGCTAGGGTTTAAGGCTTAGGGGTTGGGGGTTTAGGGCTTAGGGTTTGCTGAGGGTTTTGGGTTGAGGCTTTAGGGTGTAGGGTTCACCCAATATCAACAGAGAGCCCAATGCCCCCGAATTCAGGAAAGCACCTCAAACGCCAGCAGGGCGCTTAAACTACAAGGCACATGGCGTATACGATGCTAGAACTGATAGAAGACACCACGGCCCTGAGGGTTGAGGGCTTAGGGTTTAGGGGTTTAGGGTTTAGGGTTTAGGGTTTAGGGTTTAGGGTTTAGGGTTTAGTGGTTTAGGGTTTTAGGGTGTAGGCTTCATCCTGAATCCCCATCCCTAAACCCGAAACCCTTTCTAAATCCTCTCAGATGCCCTAAGCAATAGACCCTGAACACGAAATTATCATGTCCCCATCCCTAAACCCTAAACCCGAGACCCTAAACCCTAAACCCCAAACCCTGAACCCTAAACCCTAAACCCTGAACCCTAAACCCTACACCCTAAACCCTAAACCCTAAACCCCAAACCCCAAACCCTAAACCCTAAACCCGAACCCCAAATCCCAAGCAGGGGAGCTGCCTCCTTGGATTTCTCCACTTTCTCCTGCATCTGCTGCGCGTGCTTGCGCCAATACACCTGCCGCTTAGGGTTTATTTAGGGTTTAGGGTTTAGGGTTTAGGGTTTAGGGTTTAGGGTTTAGGGTTGAGGGTTGAGGGTTGAGGGTTGAGGGTTGAGGGTTGAGGGTTCAGGTTTTAGGGTGAAGGATATAGGGTTTAGGGTTGTGGGTTTTGGGTTTTGGGTTTCAGCAATTACTTTCAGCACCAGGAGACCAACAACCGGCTGCTTGGCTCTCTTCCAATCACTTCCTTCTCAAGATCACTCTCCTGGCCGGTTCTTAGTAGGGAATGATGGAATGCGTACCCTACATACTCCCTTTGAAGGGTATATATAGGGCCCTAAACCCTTAACCCTAAACCCTAAACCCTGATTCCCTCATTCCCTAACCAGGAGGTCTCGAAAACCTCTTCGGGAGCACTGGCTCTTGCACACTGTCATCCGGAGACCACCAAAGCCCGAGAGACCCTCAGCTCCCTAAGTCTCCCAAACCCTAAACCCTAAACCCTAAACCCTGAACCCTCAACCCCAAACCCTAAACCCTAAACCCTGAACCCCAAACCCTAAACCCCAAACCCCAAACCCTAAACCCTAAGCCCCAGACCGCACCGCTCGACTTGAGCGCTTTGGGCTTCGCTCTGTGTGGCGGGAGTCAGGGTCCCGCACTGCTGGGAGGTTCAGGGTACGTATTAACCCCCAATTGTAGGGTTTAGTGTTTAGGGTTTAGGGTTGAGGGTTCAGGGTTGAGGGTTTAGGGGTTAGGGGTTTGGGGTTAGGGGTTTAGGGGTTAGGGGTTAGGGTACTTCGAACCCCAATTAGAACTTGCGCTTGTGGGCCCTCTGAGTCCCCTCAGTCCTCTACGAAGGTTAGAAGTAGACTTATATTTGGCTATAAGTACGGAAATCCTAAAAACCCTAAACCCGAAAACCAAAGAACCTTCTCCTCAACCCCTAAACTAAAGCCCTAAACCCGAAAAACACATGAACCCTCACGTCCTACACCATGAAACACTAAGCCCCCAAAGCAGGTATGGCCTCTTCCGTGAGTAGGTTCTCGAGCTCGTAGAGCCTTGGTGAAGGGACTGGGGTTCAGAGTTTGGGGGTTCACGGTCTGCGTCTAGGGTTTGGGGTTTGGGGGTACCACTCCCCCTGCGAACTCCGATGACCAACCATCCACCCAAAATTATGTTACTTCGAACATCCCCACCCTATCTTGGTAGATATACTCTGGGGTTGGGCACTCCAAGGACACTCTGGGGCGGGCCGGGGACACTCTGCAGGGAGACTCTGGGGTTGGACACTCCAGGGAGACTGTGGGGTTGCGCACTCCAGGAGACTCTAGTTGAACACACCAGCGAGACTCTGGGTTGGGCACTCTAGGCAGACTCTGGGCTGGGCACTCCGGGACACTCTGGGGTTGGGCACGAGACTCTGGGGTTGGGCACTCCGGGAACTCCAGGGAGACTCTGGGGTTGGACACTCCAGGGAGACTGTGGGGTTGCGCACTCCAGGCAGACTTTGGGGCTGGGCACTCTGGGGACACTTTGGGTTGGGCACTCTAGGCAGACTCTGGGCTGGGCACTCCGGGGACACTCTGGGGTTGGGCACGAGACTCTGGGGTTGGGCACTCCGGGAACTCCAGGGAGACTCTGGGTTGGGCACCCTAGGGAGATTCTGGGGTTGGGCACTCCAGGCAGACTTTGGGGCTGGGCACTCTGGGGACACTTTGGGTTGGGCACTCTAGGGAGACTCTGGGGTTGGGCACTCCGGGGACACTCTGGGGTTGGGCACGAGACTCTGGGGTTGGGCACTCCGGGAACTCCAGGGAGACTCTGGGTTGGGCACCCTGGGGAGATTCTGGGGTTGGGCACTCCAGGCAGACTTTGGGGCTGGGCACTCTGGGGACACTTTGGGTTGGGCACTCTAGGAAGACTCTGGGGTTGGGCACTCCGGGGACACTCTGGGGTTGGGCACGAGACTCTGGGGTTGGGCACTCCGGGAACTCCAGGGAGACTCTGGGTTGGGCACCCTGGGGAGATTCTGGGGTTGGGCACTCCAGGCAGACTTTGGGGCTGGGCACTCTGGGGACACTTTGGGTTGGGCACTCTAGGGAGACTCTGGGGTTGGGCACTCCGGGGACACTCTGGGGTTGGGCACGAGACTCTGGGGTTGGGCACTCCGGGAACTCCAGGGAGACTCTGGGTTGGGCACCCTAGGGAGATTCTGGGGTTGGGCACTCCAGGCAGACTTTGGGGCTGGGCACTCTGGGGACACTTTGGGTTGGGCACTCTAGGGAGACTCTGGGGTTGGGCACACCGGGTACTCCAGGGAGACAGGGACACTTTGAGGTTGGGCACTCCAGGGATGACCAAGGAGTAGACCGGGCGAGGAGAAGAGTTCCGGGCGAGGAGAAGAGTTCCGGGCGAGGAGAAGAGTTCCGGGCGAGGAGAAGAGTTCCGGGCGAGGAGCAGAGTTGAGTTTAAAATCTAACAACCCCACACCGAGGGTGGGTAACAAACACGCTCGTTTAGGGTTCAAGGAGCTTGGACATTAGGGGTTGCTTGGAGGTTCACTAGGACACATATAAGAGGAGATATAAGTACCTTGAAAAGGGTCTAACCATGGTTACTGTACCTACTTATACCCTCCTAATAAGTACCCGTAAGAACCCCAAGTAGGTGAACCCTAAACCCCGAAACCCTGAACCCTAAACCCTAACCCTAAACCCTAAACCCTAACCCTAAACCCTAAACCCTAACCCTAAACCCTAAACAACCCTAAACCCTAAACCCTAAACGCTGCAGCAGAGTCTTGGAGCCTGCGTCACCCCGTGGGCTCGGAAGGCCGAACCCAAGCTCCCGCGAACCCTAAACCCTAAACCCTAAACCCTAAACCCTAAACCCTAAACCTTAAACCCTAAACCCTAAGCCCTAAGCCCTAAGCCCTAAACCCTAAACCCTAAACCCTAAACCCAAGCCCCCACACCCTAAACCCTAAACACGCCGCCAGGGCTCTTCTCCTGCAAGTTGGACAGGAGCACCACCTCCGTGCGGAGTTTAGGGGGTTTAGGATCTGTGAGTTGTAGGGCTTCCGGTTTAGATTTTAGATTTTCGGGTTTAGGGTTTAGGGGTTTAGGGGTTTAGGGGTTTAAGGGTTTAGGGGTTTAGGGGTTTGGGGTTTAGGGTTTAGGGGTTTAGGGTTAGGCTGGTTTTCTGATGGGTTCGGGGAGAGTTTTAGGGAGGTGAATGTCGGGCTTGAGGTCCTTTGGGCTTTGCAAACTTCCACACATATCCTTCGGAGGAGGGTTTAGGGTTAGGGGTCTGCGGTTTCTGGAGTTTAGGGCACAAGGACCCCTAAGCTTTACCCAGACCCTGAACCCTAAACCCTAAACCCGAAACCCGAAACCCGTTAGGGGTTTAGGGGTTTAGGGGTGTAGGGGTTAGGGGTTTAGGGGTTTAGGGGTTTAGGGGTTTAGGGGTTTAGGGGTTTAGGGGTTTCGGGGTTTAGGGGTGTAGGGGTTCGAAACCCGAAACCCCAAGTCTGAAAGGGCCGGCCTTGAGCGTGTTGGGGCGCCCCTCACACGCTCCTGAGACCACACCTGCGAACCGGGAGCTGGGTTGGCGATCTTACCTGTGAGTCTCTAGAAGTTTTAGGGTTTAGGGCTTAGGGTTTAGGATTTAGGGTTTAGGGAAAGGGTTTAGGGTTTAGGGTTTGGGGTTTAGGGTTTAGGGTTTAGGGTTTAGGGTTTAGGGTTTAGGGTTTAGGGTTTAGGGTTTAGGGTTTAGGGTTTAGGGTTTAGGGTTTAATGTTTAGGGTTTAGGGTTTAGGGTTTAGGGTTCAGGGTTCAGGGTTTAGGGTTTAGGGTTTAGGGTTTAGGGTTTAGGGTTTAGGGTTTAGGGTTTAGGGTTTAGGGTTTAGGGTTTAGGGTTTAGGGTTTGAAGGGTTTAACAGAGCAAGATGTTGGAGGTTCAGGTTCTCAAGCCCCAGCCGGCTGCCCTTTCTCAGCCCAAACCGAAGCCCCTCAGCCTTTAAGCCCCAAAGAAGCCTGAGAAAGTGCTACCTGGAGGTTCATGGCTGCTTATAAGTAGGGTGATAAGCAGGGTAGCTACGGTGAGATAACCCCTACTGATCATTACCCATGAAGCTGCAAGCAGAGCCTCATCCTCAACCCCAAACCCTAACCCTAAACCCTAAACCCTAAACCCCAAACTCTAAACCCTAAACCCTAAACCCTAAACCCTAAACCCTAACCCTAAGCCCTAAACCCTAAACCCCAAACTCTAAACCCGAAACGTCCCAAAGCAGAGCCTGCAAGGCCATTTTGGTCCCGAACTTTGTCGAGCCGATGGTAGCCGCCTGCCAGGCCTGTGGCTTAAGGAAGGCTCCCCCCAGGATGTGGTCCCTAAGCCCGAAGCCCCAAACAGTTTAGGGTTTAGGGTTTAGGGTTTAGGGTTGAGGGTTTAGGGTTTAGGGTTTAGGGTTTAGGGTTTAGGGTTTAGGGTTTAGGGTTTAGGGTTTAGGGTTTAGGGTTTAGGGTTTAGGGTTTAGGGTTTAGGGTTTAGGGTTTAGGGTTTAGGGTTTAGGGTTTAGGGTTTTGCTTGCTTTTTGCTTGCCCGGGGACGAAAAAATAGGGACACTACAGCACGTTCGCCTCTTCAGACTGCAGAAGTGCCGTACTGTCCCTATTTTCGGCTTGCAGGTACCAATAAAATGCCGTACTGTCCCGAAAAAACCGAAAACTCCAATCTTTTGGGAACTACCGGGGGCTCCAGGGCTGGTAGTGCTGGAAAGATTGGTTTTTAAGGTTTTTAGGGTTTAGGGTTTGGGGTTTAGGGATTGGGGCTAAAAGCCCTTGAGCCCTGAAGCCTACTGAAGCCTGCAACCCCAAGCCTTGTTTCAAGGAGGGCTCCAGAGGTTTTAGGGTTTAGGGTTTAGGGTTCAGGGTTTAGGGTTTAGGGTTTAGGGCTTAGGGTTTAGGGTTTAGGGTTTAGGGTTTAGGGTTTAGGGTTTAGGGTTTAGGGTTTAGGGTTTAGGGTTTAGGGTTTAGGGTTTAGGGTTTAGGGTTTAGGGTTTCTCACCCCTGACCCTACCAAGCCCCTAAACACTCAGCCCTAGGAGACCCCCAGAAACCTTTTCGTCCCAGGCTCTTTCCGCGGGGGCCGGAGCTGCAGGAAGCTCTGGATTCGGCCTGGGACGTCTTGCCGTGCCAGGTGCTTCAGGGTCGTACTTGGGTTTAGGGTTTAGGGTTTAGGGTTTAGGGTTTAGGGTTTAGGGTCTAGGGTCTAGGGTTTAGGGTTTAGGGTTTAGGGTTTAGGGTTTAGGGTTTAGGGTTTAGGGTTTAGGGTTTAGGGATTTCGGTTTAGGTTTAGGGTTTAAGAGGTCAGGGTCTGGCTCCCGGACCTCCCATGAGACAAAAGGCCATCGGGTTTTTGAGAGGGAGTTGCAGGGATTCGGCCCACCTTGAAACAAACATCGGATCGCGGGAGCGACTTTGACTTGAGGCAAAAACTCTAAACCCTAAACCCTAAACCCTAAACCCTAAAACCCTAAACCCTTAACCCTAAACCCCGTCCGGAACCCCCAAAGCAGCCACAGGACTCTGACTTATCCAGGGGGCCCCTCCAAAAGTGGGCGCTACCTCTGACCCTGAACCCTGAACCCTGAACCCTAAACCCTAAACCCTAAACCCTAAACCCTAAACCCTAAACCCTAAACCCTAAACCTTCTAGAGCTTGGGTCCTAATCTCCGTCGGCATGGATGGCACACTCGAAGGGCTGTAGGGCTTCGGGCTCCCAGGATACAGGGCTTAGGAGGTTTAGGGTTTGGGGGTTTAGGGTTTAGGGTTTAGGGTTTAGGGTTTAGGGTTTAGGGCTTAGGGCTTAGGGCTTAGGGCTTAGGGCTTAGGGCTTCGGGCTTCGGGCTTAGGGCATTTCGGGTTAGGGGTTTAGGGTTCAGTTGTTCGAGTTCCAAGCAGTCGTTGAGGTGTCAGGATGGGCCATTGCAATGGGCTTTGGACCCGAGGCCGTGGGGCTTGGTTAGACCTCCGGGGATTGTTTAGGGTTTAGGGTTTAGGGTTTAGGGTTTGGGGTTTGGGGTTTAGGGTTTAGGGTTTAGGGTTTAGGTTTTAGGTTTTAGGGTTTAGGGTTTAGGGTTTAGGGTTTGGGGGGGGTGCCAAATTCCACCAAGAGTCGTGACATTCTGGAGGCAGCTGTCTGGCACAGAGTACTCGCCGCTGGGGAACCTCCACACCCCAAACCCTTAACCCTCAACCCAAGCATGCTCAACCCTAACGTCCCAAACCCTGAACCCCGGACTCTAAAACCCTCAGACCAAAACTCAGGGTTTAGGGTTCAGGGTTTAGGGATGTTTGGGGTTTAGGGTTTAGGGTTTAGGGTTTAGGGTTTAGGGGTTAGGGTTTAGGGTTTAGGGCTTAGGGTTTAGGGCTTAGGGTTTAGGGTTTAGGGTTTAGGGTTTAGGGTTTAGGGTTTAGGGTTTAGGGTTTAGGGTTTAGGGTTTAGGGTTTAGGGTTTAGGGTTTAGGGTTTAGGGTTTAGGGTTTAGGGTTTAGGGTTTAGGGCTCAAGGCTCAGGGCTCAGGACTCAGGGCTCAGGGTTATTTACGGGAAGGTTTAGGGGTCAAAGGGTTTAGGGGTCCAGGGTTTAGGATTTGAGGGCTGTGGGTGCGGGCCTTGGAGGGGGAGGCTGCGGGAAGTCATCTCAGCAGGGGTGAAGTGCTGCCTACCCTGAACCCTAAGGCCTGCTGCACCCCAAACCCTAAGCCCTAAACCCCAAACCCTAAACCCTAAACCCTAAACCCCGAGGATGTGGCTTCTTCACGGCTTTCTTGTCTTGTTTTTCTTGGCTGGACGCTAACACTTTACGCGCTTTCGCAGCTGCGCCCGCGGGGGTTCGTGGTGTTGTCAGATTTAGGGGTTAGAGTTTAGGGTTTAGGGTTTAGGGCTTAGGGTTTAGGGTTTAGGGTTTAGGGTTTAGGGTTTAGGGACCAGGGTTTAGGGTTTAGGGTTTAGGGTTTAGGGCTTAGATTGGATAGGGCAGCGAGCATCCCCGCACCAGGGTCTGTCTCCGAAGTCGGCCGCCCTTCCTGTGGGACACTGAGGATAAGCCAAAACGATGCCGACCAGGCCATCTGGGCTCCTAGAGGGCGGAATTACCCCGAAACCCGAACCCCTAAACCCTACTACACCCTTAACCTCCTCAACCCCATCCGAGACTTGCGAACCTGCATCCTGGGCGCAGGCATCCTTTTGGGGAAAGTATAGTGCTATAGAGGGGTTTAGGGTTTCGGGATCCTTCCATTCCTACGAGGTCCCTGTTTTTGAGGGGCGGGTTTCTGTGAGTGGTGCTCTGAACCGTTTGAAAATCACATATGAATAGGTTCCCTTGTGTAAGGAAAGAAGGGATATTAAGTACTATCCCAAAACACAACCCAATAATCCTGTATACCCTCAACAGGAACACACTACGAATCCCCAACCCCTCAACCCCTCAACCCCTCAACCCCTCAACCCCTCAACCCCTCAACCCCTCAACCCCTCAACCCCTCAACCCCTCAACCCCTCAACCCCTCCACCCCTCAACCCCTCAACCCCTCAACCCCTCAACCCCTCAACCCCTCAACCCCTCAACCCCTCAACCCCTCAACCCCTCAACCCCTCAACCCCTCAACCCCTCAACCCCTCAACCCCTCAACCCTCAACCCCTTCAACCCTACACCTTGAACCCTTCAGCCCCCCCAAAAAAAAACCCAAAAAACCCTCAACCCTACACCCCAACACCCTACACCCTGAACCCTTCAGCCCCCAAAAGACCCCAAAACCCTACACCCTGAACCCTTCAGGCCCCAAGAATAACCCGAAACCCTTTGACCCCCTAAACACCCTAAACCCTAAACCCCTAAACTGTGGCCAGGCACTGGGCTCTCCAATAGCCGCCCCCCAGGGCATGCAGGATTTTGCCTCCGCTTGGGGTTCAGGGTTTAGGGTTTAGGGTTTAGGGCTTAGGGTTTAGGGTTTAGGGTTTAGGGTTTAAGGTTTAGGGTTTAGGGTTTAGGGTTTAGGGTTGAGAGTTTAGGGCTTAGGGTTTCGGGCTTGGGGTTTGGGGATCAGGATTAGGGTTTGCGGGCTTTGGCCCTGTAGAAGCTCAAAAACCCTATAAACCCTATAGGCCCCACAAATTCGCATGGCCTTCTCAGCCCTTCAACGAACAAGGGCCTGTTCACCCTAACCCCGAGACCCTAAATCCTAAACCCTATACCCAAACCGGTGAGGAGTCTAGGGTTTAGGGCCCTGGGGACTGCCCCAGGGTCACCTCCAAACCCTACAGACCCGGCATGGCAGCGTTCCCCGGCAGAGGGCGCTCCGGGCTTCGCAAGAGCTACTCGGCTACACCTTGAACCCAGGATGTGACCTTAGGATCCAGGATTTTGGGGTTTAGGGTTTAGGGTTTAGGGTTTAGGGTTTAGGGTTTAGGGTTTAGGGTTTAGGGTTTAGGGTTTAGGGGGTAGGGTTTAGGGTTTAGGGTTTAGGGTCTAGGGTCTAGGGTCTAGGGTCTAGGGTCTAGGGTGAGGGTTCTCGCCGCCGGGCTTAGGGAAACGAGCACGGGACTGCCAAACCAACCTAAACTCTCAACCCCCTAAACTCGAAACGCCTACCACCCAGGGACCAGATGAACCCGAAAATTGAGGTCACACACCCTATACTGCTATACTTCCCGTTAAGGTTTATGAACCATAAACCCGTTTAGGGTTCATAGCATTCCTATTAAGGTTTATGAACCACATAACCCTGTGAGGCTTCATATTGCTCCCACTAAGGCTTACGAAGCCATAAACCCTTTTAAGGTTCCTTGGGTCCGCAAGGAGGTTCAAAGCCCTGGCCTTGTACCCGTGCTGCCGGTGTGAACGGAAGTATCGCTCGCACCTGCAGGAGGCGGATCGGAACCCTCTGTCATCCCGAACCCTACCTGGGACTCTCTCATAACCTACAGTTTAATGGGTTATACCTACAAATTAATGGGTAGCTAAACTGTAGGTACATAGAGTCCCAGTGAAACCGTATGGAAGAAGAATGCGACGCAGCCGTTCAGCATAACATGGAAGCGAATACGAGCGTATCACACTGCACCAGAAGCATTGTCACGCACCCACTCACTCCCACCCACCCACCCACCCATGCACACTAAACCCCAAACCCCACACCCTAAACCCAAAACCCCAAAACCCTAAACCCTAAACCCTAAACCCTCAACCCTAAACCCTAAACCCTAAACCCTTAACCCTTATTAGGCTTCCCTGCCTGCGGCGTCCAGATGGCAACCTGCCAGGGCCGAGGCCCTAGACCATCTCATCCCCTCCCGTGCCCCGAACATACAAACTCACTTGAAAGTTCATGGGCACAGGTTTAGGGTTTAGGGTTTAGGGTTTAGGGTTTAGGGTTTAGGGTTTAGGGTTTAGGGTTTAGGGTTTAGGGACATATTATAGTTCATGGGCACATATTTTTGTTCATGGGTACATATGACCTAGGGGCCTTAAGAATTAGAATGGGGTCTCGGGGAATGATTATTAGTAGTAGAAGTATTTTCGGACCCTGACACAAAAGGGTTAGAAAGTATTCCGACCCCTTCCCCTACTTAGAACCCTACCAAAAAAGTATCAATGAACCTCCAAGAAAGCCCTCCACCCTCCCTATGTACATTGCAGCCTGCGGGGTTTGAGCATTGGGGAAAGGGCCTCGGATCCTCCGCACCCCCCCCCCCCAATCTCGACACACCCCGACTTGCCCTGAGCCCTCCCTGGGGTTGGGTGCTTAAGTTACAAGCACGGTTAGCAAAACCCTAAATAAGGTTGTAACCAACTACAGCCCCAAGTTACCGTACTTAAAAACCCAGGCATGCAGGACCAGGGACCTCCAAGTAAGGCCTAAACCCTAAACCCGCAAGGTTCGGGCTAATGGATACCTATGTGAAGGGAGATAGGTACCTTAAATTAGGTTAGAACCATAGTTTCCCTACTTTTCACCCTGCTTCTAAGGTTCCCACATGAACCCCCAAGTAGACCCGACAAACGAAACCCTAAACCCTAAGCCTGCACATCGTCTCCAGGAAAGAGCGGGCGTTCGAGGAGGTACTCGGGGGCGACGGTCATCTGAGCTGGACGCTGAAGCACGCCCCTTTCAGGGTTTAGGGTTTAGGGTTTAGGGTTTAGGCTTTAGGGTTTAGGGTTTAGGGTTTAGGGTTTAGGGTTTGGGGTTTGGGGTTTAGGGTTTAGGGTTTAGGGTTCAGGGTTCAGGGTTCAGGGTTTAGGGTTCTGTGGTGGAGTCCAAGCACCCTGTGCATCCCATGCTTACACTCAGAAATTGCGCTCAGCAGCGCACACACACACACACAGAGACACACACACACACACACACACACACACACACACACACACACACACACACACACACACACACACGCAGACACAGTTCAACAAGGCTCTCAAGCGTACGCAAGCAATTACTAATGGAAACTAGTCACCCAAATGCGCGCCCCCAAAAGCCGAAGCTTGCAAAAAGACATCCCTTGCCAGTCAAAAGCAACTCAGAGTCTGCATGAAATACCGCCAAACCTTGTTCTTGGGACCTAACGATTCCGCATAATTCCCACACAAGCCATGAACGCCTGCAGCGCTCAAGCGAGTCAGACTCTTTTTTGTCCCGCTGAGCAGCATGTGCAAGTGCCCTTCGAGGGGGGCCCTGCTACACAGAGACACAGATTTTTTTGGGCACTCCCATCATGAACACTTTCCGTCTGAGCAAAAGTGGGAGTCGCACTCATCTTTGTTCGAACATGCGTCCCCGTTGGGCTTGAGCGCCTTCCCCGTCAACTTCGCTTGCACGTGCTCCTTGATTGCCTCCTTGTGACTGTGGCCCTGCTCCATCTCGTGCTCCTAACCAGGAGAGGGCTTCCTATGCAGGATAAGTCTGGGAATGGGCGAGCTAGCAGCCCTGCACCTAAACCTACATGAAACTCTCATCCTACCTACAGCTTCATGGGTTGTACTACTTAAGGGGCGGCCGTCTCCTTGATGCGAGAGCCAGCGACGATGGCGGCGGCATTGTCATTGTCATCGGTGCTCTCCTCCACGCGCGTGCTGGCTACCGGCGGCACCACACCCGTGGCAAGCAACGCCACGGCGATGAAGATGCTGCAACGAGCCACCATGGCTTCGCACACGTTGGGACTGCAAAGACTGAGTTTGGCAAGGCACTTGTGGCTCGATATGCTCAAGGCTGCGGCAGCCGGGCCGGTGGACAAGTACGTAACCCCGGACAGCATGGCGAAACGACAAATTATCATGTCTGCAGAGTCCGATGTGCTTTCTGGGTATTTGGAGGTTCAGGGTCCTTATAACCCCAATTAGAACTGTACTCAGAAGCCCCCTAAGTCCCCTAAGTAGTTTATAAGTAGACATATACTTGGGGTCACAAGTACCCATGAACCTCCAAGTAGAAATTTGGCTCCCCAACCCTGAGCATCCGGTGCTTACTCTCAGAAATTGTGTCCAGAAAGATCGCCGCGGGCCCTTCTAGCCTTGAGGAGTGAGGTAGGTTCTTCGACACCTTGCCAATGAGGGGCCTCCAAGCCCTAAACCCTAAACCCTAAACCCGCCACCCCACTCTCTTTTGGGGTAGGCGGGCGCTGGTCGAGCGCTCAGTGAGACCCTGCGAGGGAGCCCCAGGCGGGCGACCGAGCTGGCCTCCAGGCTGGCTTACCCTCCAGGCAGGCACAGGCCGAGTCAGCAGTTGTCACTGTATTATATTATATTACCCTCCTCAAGGTGTCCGCACACATGGTTGGGTCCTGCACTGGAGAGCCCCCTGGGACGGCCCCTTGAGACCCCTGGTCCATCACCCCCGTCCGCTGGGCTGAGGGACCAGGGGCCGTTTTTGTTGGGGCAGGCAGGGCTCTGGTCAAAAAGCCGGGGCCAGGGTTCTGGCCCTTGGACCTGGCCCTGGCTCTGGCCCTGGCCCTGGCCCGGCCTGGCCCTGGCCCTGGCCCTGGCCCTGGCCCTGGCCCTGGCCCTGGCCCTGGCCCTGGCCCTGGCCCTGGCCCTGGCCCTGCCCCTGGCCCTGGCCCTGGCCCTGGCCTGGCCCTGGCTGGCCCTTGGTCCTGTCCCTGGCCCGGAGGACCCTGTTGGCTTTTCGCAGCCGCAGCAGGAAGAGACATCCCGACGAGCCTGGCCCTGGCCCTGGCCCTGGCCCTGGCCCTGGCCCTCCCTGACCCTGATCCTGACCCTGACACTGACCCTGACCCTGACCCTCTGCCCTGACTAGTCTTGCGGCCCTGGCCCTGACCTCTGGCCTGTTCGAGTCATCTTACCCCCTTGCGCCAAGCCAAGCTGTCCGCGCACCAGTTTGTGTCCTGTTTCGGGGCTCTCCCTCTGGCTTTAGCCCCTTCGCGCCAACCCAATCTGTCCTGTCTCGCTTCCGTTTGCTGCAACTTTGTGCCTGGTCCTGACCCTGGTTCGGCACCCCACCTTACCCCGTTCGCGCCAAGCCAAGCTACCAGCCCTGTTTTCGTGGTTTTTTCGGTTAACCCAAGCTGTTCACTGTGTGTTCTTCCTAGCTGGAGCCCCTTCGCGCCAACCAAGCCTCGCTGCCTTTCTCTGTTCCTGGCCCATCCCTTAGCCCCTTCGCGCCAACCCAAGCTGTCTTCACGGACCCTGCCTCGTTTCCGTCTGCTGCAGCTTTGCGCCTGGTCCACGCACCTTGTGGAAATCCCCAAAAAGGGCGTGAGTGCTGACTCATGTGATGCTTTGTAAAAAAATAAAAGGTCTTTACTCCTTGAGAGTTGTAAGTGGGCGGTCTTGGGGTGGGTAGGTCTGCAGACTACCGCGCGCTCCCAAAGCGCGCTCCCGTCTGGCACGCCCTAAACCCTAAACCCTAAACCGCGGTTCTGTGGCGAGGCGAGCCTCAAGCCCATTTTGAGGGCTTTCCGGGCCTTGTGAGTTTCGGATCCTCGTACCTCGGGAACCCTAAGGAGGCTTACGCAGCCTCTGCGGGAGTTCTCAAAAAGATCCACCCCCCCTCCTCCTTTAGGGCTTAGCGTTAAGGGTTTCGGGCTTAGGGTTTAAGATTTAAGGTTTAGGGTTTAGGGTCTAGGGTTTAGGGTTTCGGGTTTGGGGTATAGGGTTGGGTTTAGGGCTTAGGGTTTAGAATGTTTTTCCTGCATGGCGAAGGGCTGGGCGGTTCATCTGGGAGAGCTGGTAGCTGGGCGGATACCCGTAGATGAGACCTTCCGTCAGGCTTCCTCTAGGGCTTTGATGTTATAAAACCTAAACCCTAAACCCTGAACCCTAAACCCTAAACCCGAAAGAAAACTTCCTCAACACCTGTGCCCAAACCCACAGCCCCTCAACCCGGGGAGGGTCCATGAATGATGTACCCTGAACCCTAAACCCTACACCCTAAACCCTAAACCTTAAACCCCTAGCCGTTTGGGACTGCGCAGGGTGTTCATTGCGTACCTCGCGCCTCGATCCCGGAAAAAAAACCCAAAGGCACCCTAGGCTACCCTAAACCCTAAACCCTCAAACCTCAACCTTGAACTCACCTTGACTCCGAAACCTCAACTCCCCCCCCCCCCCCGGTTTGTCCCAAACCCTGAAAATCAACCACCCATTCTTGACGCTTTGGGGTTTTGGGTTTAGGATTTAGGGTTTTAGGGTTTAGGGTTAGGGTTTAAAGCGGTTTCCGACATTGGGGGGGGGGGGGGGGGGGTGCCTCATTGGCGTCCTTAGTACAAGGAAATCCTACTATTTCTATTTTGGGGGGTCTACATTGGGAGGACCCCCTCATGTTCGTAAACCCCCTGTTGTGGTTCCAATTATGATGGCTACCGTGAGGATAAACCCTAAACCCTAAACCCTCAACCCTAAACCCTAAACCCTAAACCCTAAACCCTAAACCCTTGACCCTAAACTGTCCAAAAAAGCAGCCTATGCCCCGAGCACTGGGGATTGCCTTGAAGCCCTCAGCTAAGGATGTCGAGAGAACACAACTGACCCAAGAAGAAACACAGTGAAAAGTAGACTGGGGTTCTGAATACTCCTAAGGGTTGGGGTGTAGGGCTAAGGGTTTAGGGTTTTCAGGGTTGAGGGCTGAGGGTTAAGGATTTCGGGTTTACGGGGAATCGAGTTTCCGGTTTAGGGTTTAGGGTCCCTAAACCTTACACCGTAAACCCTAAACCCTAAACCCTAAACCCTAAACCCTAAACCCTAAACCCCTAACCCTAAGCCCTAACCCGAAACCCTAAGCCCGAAACCCGAAACCCCTCAGGGCGAACAAAGCCGACCTTCGACGGTCCAAATGCCGTTCTTGTACCCCATGCTCGTCCTCGTGGCGTGTCGAGGGTTTGGGTTTTCCAAGGTCGTTGGGCTTGGGGTCTAAGGTCTTAAGGGATCGAAGGGTTTAGGGTTTAGGGTTCAGGTTTTCAAGGTCTTTGGCCTTAGGGCGTAGGGTTTTGAAGGATCTAAGGGTTTAGGGTTTAGGGTTTAGGGTTTAGGGTTTAGGGTTTAGGGTTTAGGGTTTAGGGTTGTAGGGAGGGTTTAGGGTCTTAGGGGGTTTAGGTTAAGGTTTAGGGTCTGCGGATTCTGGGCCCAGGGTGGTGTAGGATTGACAGCTTCGGGTTTCCAGGAGCTCACCCTAAACCCTAAACCCTAAACCCTAAATCCTAAGAGAAGCCTTAGCCTGGTCGGCGCACGATTCCTAGCAATTTCTAAGGCGCGCTCATTGATTGAGGGGAGCTGGGCTCTCTGGGAGCCCACAGACACCCCTTGAAAGGGTTCAGGGTTTGAGGTTTTGGGTTTAGGGCTTAGGGTTTCGGGGGTTTAGGGTTAGGGTTTAAGGGTGTAAGGTTCAGGGTTTAGGGTTTAGGGTTTCGGGGGTTTAGGGTTAGGGTTTAAGGGTGTAAGGTTCAGGGTTGAGGGGGGCCAGATCTGATTTCAGGACCGTAGGGCCTTTCCTCAAGGAAGCCTTCGATACCAAAGGTGCCTACAAAGGGGATGCAACAGGTGCGCATAGGGTCTTCATGTCGAACAGCACCCCAAGCCCCAAACCCCAAACCCTAAACCCCAAACCCCAAACCCCAAACCCTAAACCCCAAACCCTAAACCCCAAACCCTAAACCCTAAACCCCCAAACCCCACCCCTAAAGGAAGACCCCTAAAAGAATTGCATCTTGGAGGCTGCTCGGGCTTGTACCGGACCAGGTTCCCCTTCTGAAACTTGCCCTGCCCTGGCACTGCCTCGGCTGTCCGTCCCTCATCTCGCTTCTTCTCGAGGGTATCCGAACCCTATAAACCTCAAACCTTAAAACCCTGAAACCTAAACCCTAAACCCTAAACCTCAAACCCTAAACCCTAAACCCTACACCCTAAACCCTACAGGTCTAGGGGTTGGGCCGCTTAAAGGCTGGTGGAAGGAGTTGTTCCGGGTGCCCCGAAGCCAAGCCGGGCGCTGGCGGGGGCGCATCCACACGCTCAGAAGCCCTTTCAAGGGTTTAAGGGGTCGAGGCAGTAAGGTTTCAGGCTTAGAGTGGGAAGAACTGTTGAAGACTTTGGAATCTCATGCTTCTGGTCCCTTATGGATATCCCAGCCAGGTTAGAAGCACGACTCAAGAACCGCCTAACCAAAGTTCAGAAAAGGTTGGGATTGGGCCCCTTCCACAGAGACCCCACGCCAAAAAAAAACACGGAAAAAGGCGTTTCTCCGTCAACCGCACCCCACCTGAAACTTCGGCTGCCGAAGAATAAGGGGGGCAAGCGGTTTACAATTAAAGTAGAGGAGCTGGCCTATACAATATTTCACTGGGCCTGGTGCTTAGCTGGGGCTTAGGGCTTCTTTTTTAATGGCTGCCAAGCGCATCCCAGACTCTTTGCGAACGTTGTAAACAATTCTGTGTGGCGCGTAGGCGCAGTCTCCAGATACAGTGCAAAGGTGGGGTGTTTTTCTAGGTGTTGTTTTAGGCCTAGTAGATCCTTTCTATCTAAAGGGTGGTGTTTCAGGATTTTCGTTGCATGGGCCTCCGTTCGTTCTAACCAATACCGCTGTGGGTGTCCCCTTCTGACTCCCTTGGTAAATTTGATTCTGTCCTTCCACCCTGGTGAGAATACTACGTGTCTTAAGGGGTTATGCGGCGGTGTAACCAAGAGTTGCGTTAGCTGTTTGAGCTGTTGCTTTATGAGTAGCTGTGCAGGGAGTACTGGTCTGTCTGCTAATTTCCATACCCGGGCATTTGCAATGCGGGAGTAATACGATGCGCGAATCCCCATGCTTCTGCGTAGAAATCTATGAAAGAAGGCATCAACGGTCTTTAGGTGTTTTAGTTCTAGTGTGAGGACGCCAAGGCCGTATACTAGTACAGGTAGTATGCAGGCCAGAAAGATGCGCACTTTTTCCTTCCTACTAAGTCTGCTACGCCATAGGTGTTGAAGTTTAGCATACGCTATTTGTGCTTGTGCCTTGCGGGCGTCGATGGCTGTTCTAGTGGGGGCTACCCAGCTGACTTGGGAGCCTAAATATTTGGCTTGAGTAACCTCCTTGACTGGCGTTCCATCCACGAAGTGGATGGGCTGGTCGGCGGTGTAATCCGATAGAAGTTCCGTTTTTTCTGTGTTTACTGTCAGGCCGTATAGTGTAGCTTCTACCTGTATCGCTTTTAGCATTTCTTCTGCCTGTGATCTTGTGACCGAGATAATCATGGTGTCGTCCGCGTACTCAATGTCGTAGACCGGGCGTCCTATCGACCAAGTGTTTGTCGGCACTCCCGTGGTCCGCAGTTTGGTGTCTACATCATTCATCAAAACTGTCATGAGCATAATAAATAAGTAAGGGCTGAGCGGGGCATCCCTGCCTGATACCCGTATGCGGTGTAGCCGTAACTGATCCTCCCCTAAAGCCTTTCACTGTGAAAGTTTGGGATGTAGATAGATCCTTCATGACTTCTAAATAGTGGCGGTGTACTCCGAGGCGTTCCAGTGCTATCAGCATGGACTCAAGATCTACCTTGTCGAAGGCCATTTTCCAATCCAGGAAGAGGAAGTGTAGCGGAGATCCTGTTTTGATGGATAGATCTTGTGCCTTTCTGATTATAAACAGCGGATCCTGGGTTGACCTGTTTGCACGGAAGCCATATTGTGTTTCTCGTAAATGGTTGTCGTGTTCTGACGCTGATCTTTTTTGCAGCATGGCGGTGTAGACTTTGTAGAGTGTGTTGAGTAATGAAATTGGCCTGTATGATGCGGGGTCTGAAGGTGATCCCTTGCCCTTGAATATGCTGACTATGTTTGCGGATTTCCAGTCCGCTGGAATTCGTTTTTCCGCGAAGCACTGATTTAAAAGCGCTGAAAGTCTGGTTTCATTTACGTGATCAAGGTGTTTAAGTAGTTCTGCTCCCACCCCGTCCGGCCCCGGTGCTTTGTCTTTGCGCAGTTGCCTTAGTACTGTGCCCAGCTCTTCGGGCTTAGGGCTTAGGGTTCAGGGTTCAGGGTGTAGGGCAAACTCGAACCCTAAACCCTAGACCCTAACCCTAAACCCTAAACCCTAAACCCAAACCCTAAACCCTGAACCCTAAACCCTAAACGCCCAAAGATCAAGTGGCTGTGGCCCTGGGAGCCAGCGTCGACTCGCTGGCGCTCCTCTCCGCCTTCTTTGCTGCCCCTTTAGGGTTTAGGGGCTACTCTGGGCTGGCTTCAGGGTTTAAAGCCTGCTCTGGCCTGGCTTTAGGGTTTAGGGCCTGCTCTGGGGGCTGGTTTTGGGGTCTGGGGCTTGCTCTGGTCCTCCTCTGTGCTGGTTTTAGGGTTTAGGGTTTAGGGTTTAGGGTTTAGGGTTTAGGGTTTAGGGTTTAGGGTTTAGGGTTTAGGAAGACTTAGTCTAGGCTAGTTTTCGGGTCTAGGGCCTACTCTGGCCTGGGTTTTCGGGTTCAAGGCCTACTCTGGGGTTGGCTTTGAGGTTTAGTGCCTGGTTTCAGGCCGACTCTGGGCGGACGACTACTGGGCATAAAGTGTTAAGGTCAAAACAAAAGGTACTTGAAGGTTCATGGTACTTAGTAACTAAATATAACTGTACTTATAACTGTACTTATAACCACATTAGGGCACTTAAGGGGCTTGTAAGCGGGTTATAAGTACAGTTATAGTTAGTTACTAAGTACCATGAACCTCCAAGTAACACATGTTCACAATTCTTTTGGGATCCGATGGGTGGGTGGGTCGATATTCGCTACCGGAGCAAGGAGCTCTACTAGTGAAATGCTTGGACTTGGGATGCTGAACCCTAAACTTAAACCCTAAACCCTAAACCCTAAGCCCTAAGCCCTAAACACTAAACCCTAAACCCCAACCCCCACGCCTCGACAATGGACATCTCGGCAGCATAGCGGCTCCGGGCTGCATCCTGCTACATTGTGGGGGCCTTGCCTACTTGGAGGTTCATGGGTACGCATAAGCAGGTTGATAAGTAGAGGGTTTAGGGTTTAGGGCTTAGGGTTTAGGGTTTAGGGTTTAGGGTTTAGGGTTTAGGGCTTAGGGTTTAGGGTTTAGGGTTTAGAGTTTAGGTTTAGGGCTTCGGGCTACTTGGAGGCTCATGGGTGCGCAAAAGCAGGGTCGTACGTAGGGAAACTACTTGGAGGAGCAGGGCACTCATAACCCTAACTAGAACCGGTACTTCTCAGCCCCCCAAAGTCCTCTAAGTAGGTTCTAAGTAGACCTATAATTTGGGCTAGAAGTACCCACGAACCTCCAAGTCGGGCTTTGAGGATTCAGGGGGAAAGGCCCAGGGCTGGTCGCTGTTGGTATGCCTGCGAAGCGTCACATACCTCCTCACAGCTATCCAAAGCCATCGTCCGAAAAAAATACCCTTACATCTCTAAACCCTAAACCCTGAACCCTAGACCCTAAACCCTAGACCCTAAACCCTGAACCCGAAACCCTACACCCTAAACCCGATAAACCCTAGACCCTCCCATGTCTTAGTCCTGGGCCAAGTAGATGGTGATTCGGGGTTTGGGGGAACTTCTCGGCCCAAAAAAACCTACGGCCTATAAACCTTGGTCCACAAACACGAAGCCGCAAAACCCATAAATCCTTGAACTCTCAACCCTAAGCCCCAAAACCCTCTAAACCCCTAAACCCTCTAAGCCCCTGAACCCTAAGCCCCTAAACCCTAAGCCCCGAAACCCGAAACCCGAAACCCTAAACCCTAAACCCTAAACCCACCCAAATACCGTCCTGCAGCTTCTGGTTGGCGGAGTCGCGCTGCGTCCGTACCTCTCGTTTTCGGGCCACGGCCCCGGAAGGTCCCCCCACCGGAGCAACCCTGGGTTGAGGGGTTGAGGGTTAAGGGCTTGGGGGTTTTTGGGGTTTAGGGGTTTAGGGGTTTAGGGGTTTAGGGGTTTAGGGGTTTAGGGGTTTAGGGGTTTAAGGGGTTTAAGGGGTTTAGGGGTTTAGGGGTTTTGGGGTTTTGGGGTTTTGGGGTTTTGGGGTTTTGGGGTTTTGGGGTTTTGGGGTTTTGGGGTTTAGGGGTTTAGGGGTTTAGGGGTTTAGGGGTTTAGGGGTTTAGGGGTTTAGGGGTTTAGGGTTCAGGGGTTGGAGGTTGGGGGTTGGGATGTTCCCCCCTACACTAACAGTCCTTGATAGGGATTCCAGGCGTTCATACTAAGGCCCTATTGAGGCTGTTGACGCGGTCTTACGTACTGGTTGCTAGTGAATGAATGAAGCAGTGGGGACTACTAACTTTTACTTTTCCGTTCCCTGAACCCTAAGCCCTTGTGTTTGGGGATTTTAGTAACCCTAGCAACCCTCAACCCTAAACCCTGAAGCCTAAACCCTAAACCCTAAACCCGAGTAGCCCTAAACCCTACACCCTAAACCCGAAAGGCGCGCCTGGTGCATCTGCTGCTCATGCTTGCGCAGGGCTCTGGCAGCTTTGTCCCTCTTGATCGTGAGGTTTGTCACGCCCTGGCTTGAAGGTTCACTTGTTTAGGGTTTAGGGTTGAGGGTTGAGGGTTTAGGGTTTAGGGTTTAGGGTCTATAGGGTTTAGGGTTTAGGGTTTTGGGAGTAGGGTAAGTAGGGTTATAAGTACCTAAAGCAGGTTACAGTCATAGTTTTCCTAGTTCGCACCCCATAACCCTAAATAAACTCTAAATCGCATGATGAGGTATGTCCCCGCGGCTTGGTCTTTCTTTATTCCTCTCAATCGATATAATACTTCTTAAGTATTGAATATCCTACTCAAAGGCTTCATACATTTCAGGCAAACCCTTTCCAGAGGTATAGGACTCCATGACCTAGAGCCCGCAAACCTGAAACTCAAACTCTCCCTAAACCCTCTAAACCCCAAGCCGGAGATCTTTCCGCCTCGAAATTCTAGGGGTTCTACCTTGAACCCTTAAGGTTGTACCCCTGGGTTTGGGAGGTCCTTTTGAAGGATCCTTGAGGGAATATACGGACCATATGAGGAGTATGATAAGGGGAGCCTTTCGGGGAACAACCTTAGGGGTACGAGTCTTCATCCCTTGAGAAATGGTCCTGAATCTGTGTTCCAAGCGCGCTCCTTAAGTAAACGGTATTGCTACGCGCGCTCGTCCGCCCTCAGTAGTAGGAATTGTACACGGCCGCAGGCGCTATCCCCACTACTTGCTTCAGAATCTCCCCCCCAAAAAAAAAACAGATAATCCCCATATTGCCTTCCACGGTTCTTTAGGTGGTTCTTGGGCAGAGAGTAGATCCCAGGATGGAACGGAGCACGGGCATTCCGAAGTTGTCCGAAACAGGAAAAAGGACCGGACGGTGGTCTCGTCCGCGGCCAGCCGATGCAGGACGGCCCACGCATTCTCGCGTCGGAGAGCGACGCTGAGGAGTTGCAAGAATGGTTGAAATTTAAGGCAGCGAGGCCCTTCCACACCTTCACATTTTGGCACCCCCAAGCACCACACGCTTCAGCGACAAGGGGGAAGGAACTGGAGCCCTTGGGCGCGGCTGCTGCGCGGCAGTAGCCCGTCTGCTGCGGAAGCAGCAACTGAGGACAGCGACCGTCAGGTTGAAATTGGGCGGGCCACGCAGCCCCAACCCAGGTAGGGACGCGTGCATCAGCAAAGCGTCGGGCACTGGCGTCACGGCCACCTCGTGCCGCACGACTCCTTTGGCCGTGCAAGGAGAAGGCTGGACTTTTCGACTTCCGGGCTGAGGCCGACCGCAGCACACGTCTCAGGCGGCTGTGGTGCTTGGAACGGTCGCCACGTGCGAGCGTGGTCCCCGAACCTGTTGTTGCAAAGTGGGCAGAAGCCATTCCGAGGAGGCAACGGGTCAGTACAGACGAAGCCGGAAAAGGACCTGGAAAAAATAGTGAGGCGCAACGCGTTTTTCCAGCGCCTCGAACCCCCCTGAACCCTGTGGAGGGCTGAAAAAACCCCCAAACCCCTAAAGCCTCTAGAGCCCCAAAGAAGGAGAAGAAAAACAATAATCCCCTAAACCCTAAACCCTAAACCCTAAACCCTAAACCCTAAACCCTAAACCCTAAAGCCTAAACCCTAAACCCTAAACCTTAAACCCTAAGCCGGATCTTCGATGTCCGCCTTCAGAGCTCCGCAGTTCAAGCTTGAGGCGTCGCCAGGATCCTTGCAACCGTTGGGGCGCTCGGGGGGGGCTCAGCAGGAGCCACGGGGGTTGCGAGGTGCAAGGGCCGTATGGGGGTTTACGAAAATACGGGGATATCGACCCCCCAAAGAGTAGGATCCCCTTCTCATTACTGTGAGGCCCCCTAAATTTCGGAAAGACTCCCTTTTGTCCTCTCTCAAGGGCCATCCTTCAACCCCATCCTGGTTTCTTGTGAGTTCAGGGCTTGGGGTTTCGGTTCGGAGCTTAGGGCTGCGGATTTAGTGCTTGGGGTTTTGGCCTTCTGACAAGGACGAGCTGGTTAGCACGACATACATGAAGATCAACGATACATAGCCACCGACGATTGTAGGGTGTCCTTCATCGACGAGGAGCCTAAACCCTGGATGCTGAGTCCATGAGGCACCTGTACAAGAGCACCTGAACTATAGTTGCAATAGGGGTTGGGGTTTCATGTGGGGAGGGACGGGGGGCCCTAAACCCTAAACCCTAAACCCTGGGAGGGGGAGGGGGGGGGGTGGGACTCACCATTCCGTAAGGGCCCGATTAACATCACATTATGGGGCGACTTGTGGGCCGGGGCGGCAAAGGCGGCTTAGCAACATCTAAACCCTTCACCTAACCCCAGCTGTTCCTTCAAAACAAGCCCTAACTCCAAACCGCAAACCCTTCTTAAACACCTCTTAAACACTTACGTATCCCTCGCCCCAAGCTCCAAACCTTGTACCTGATCCCCCTAAACCCTAAACCGTAAACCCTAACCCTGAACCCTAAACCCTAAACCCGCCCTGCCTCCTCCTCCTCTTCCTGCTCCTCCTCCTCATCATCGCCGCTCTCTGCAGGGGACCCGATCGCCTCAAGCCGAACCACCCGCATTCTTCCCAGACTTGGGAGGACCAAAAAATAGAACCCCCAAATGGTACCCTTTTCTACTATTGGGTCCAAAAAGCAGAACCCCCAAATAGTACCGGTACTACTATTGGGTCATTCTTACGATTCCTGAAAGGGATCTACTTTTTGGATCCTGCCAGGCGTCTGGGTTTCAACACACGCAATGGAAGTACAGAGGGCTTCAGAAGCCGAAACCCTCAACCTGACTTGAAGGTTCATGTGGGTAGTTTGGGGTTTGGGGGTTTGGGGGTTTAGGGTTTAGGGTTTAGGGTTTAGGGTTTAGGGTTTAGGGTTTAGGGTTAGGGTTTAGGGTTTAAGGTTGAGGGTTTAGGGTTTGGGGTTTAGGGTTTAGGGTTTACGGTTTAGGGCTACTTGAAGGTTCATGGGGGGGTACTTATAAGTCGGGGTATATAAGTACCCTAATAAGGTTACAACCATAGTTACCCTAAGTAGGGTAAAAAGTAATCCAATAAGTTTACAACCATAGTTACCCTAAGCTAGGCTATAAGTACCCTAATAAGGTTATTACCATAGTTACCCAGGTGTAACCCTACTTAAACCCTGAACCCCCCGAACCGTAGGGTTTTTTGGGTTTAAGGGCTTAAGGTTTAAAAAAGGGGCCTTAATGATTAGAATTAGTTTTGGGGGATACTCCTAGTAATTATTCCAACCCTACATTAAGGAGATTCATGGGTATTTATAACCCCAATTATAAGTCTACTTATAACTTTCTTGCGGGAACTTCGGGGGCTTTTCAGTGCAGTCATAATAGAGGTTACAAGTACGCTGAACCTCCAAGTAGGGTTTAGGGTTTAAGGGTTTCGGATCCCCCCTCAACAACTTAATTAGGCTTAACCATCCCAAAATCCCTAAGTAGCCTGAATTCTGGGGGGAGCCTAGGGGGGGTAGTATATGTAGAGGGGGGTGGCAGGGGAAGCCACGATGTAAGGTCTTAGCGTCACCCTAAACCCTAAACCCTAAACCCTAAACCCTAAACCCTAAACCCTAAACCCTAAACCCTAAACCCTAAACCCTAAACCCTAAACCGTAACCCTCCACCCTAAACCGTCATCCTGGAAACCCAAAGATCGCTGGCTCCCCAGCCTCGTCCTCGCTGCCGAAGAGGGCATCGAGAGGCTCGAGGTCGCTCAAGTCGTCGCCGAACATGCCGACTTCAGGGGGCCTTCGGGTTTAGGGTTTAGGGTTTAGGGTTTTAGGGTTTAGGGTTTAGGGTTTAGGGTTTAGGGTTTAGGGTTTAGGGTTTAGGGTTTAGGGTTTAGGGTTTAGGGTTTAGGGTTTAGGGTTTAGGGTTTAGGGTTTGGGTTAGGGGGTTTAGGGTTTAGGTTTAGGGTTTAGGGTTTAGGGTTTAGGGTTTAGGGTTTAGGGTTTAGGGTTTAGGGTTTAGGGTTTAGGGTTTAGGGTTTAAGGTTTAGGGTTTAGGGTTTAGGGTTTAGGTTTAGGGTTTAGGGTTTAGGGTTTAGGGTTCAGGGTTTAGGGTTTAGGGTTTAGGGTTTAGGGTTTAGGGTTTAGGGTTTAGGGTTTAGGGTTTAGGGTTTAGGGTTTAGGGGATCTTTGCTGGAAGTTCTCAACGTTTAAGAGTCGATAGGTTCCGTGGCTATCGGGTTTAGGTGGCGCGCCATGATTCCCAAACCCCTCCAGCCCTTCCACCCTGGAATAAAAACAGAGTTTAGGGTTTAGGGTTTAGGGTTTAGGGTTTAGGGTTTAGGGTTTAGGGTTTAGGGTTTAGGGTTTAGGGTTTAGGGTTTAGGGTTTAGGGTTTAGGGTTCAGGGTTTAGGGTACCCTAACGACGCCCCCGCCACCCCACCCTCCCTCGAAGTGTTTAAGTTTGGGGTCCACCTGAACCCGAAACCCTACAGCCCGATGATTCCCCCGAGGCCGCCGCTGGGGCTCGTACTCCCAGTATGGCCAGACGCCCTGGATGCCCAGCATGCTCAGGTCGCACGATTGCATGTCTTTTACCACATGACCCCTCTACCACGCCGCGGCTCCCGCGGATCACCGCAATGCACCAATGCGAGCACCAATTTTTCTATGCGATCACCACACAAAAGTCACCAAGAAGTCCCCTGCCAGTGTTCTCTAGCAGCTCCGCGCACCAGCACAAGTTGCGTTGTTGACGCAGGATCGCCGGAAGGTGCCGAGGACAACTGAGGACCCAACGGCCATGGGCTTGGTGAGCTTCACTGCCTCGTAGTGCCGCGCCTGGCGCCGAGCGTTGCCACCAGAGCTCCGGCCAAACCTAAACCGTTTGCCGCAAACCCGAAGCCCTAAACCCCAGACCCTGAACCCTAAGCCCGAAACCCTAGACCCTAAACCTTCCTAACAATTAAAGCCTTCGCGAAGAGCAGGGCAGGTGCGGCCGGCGCTGAGAGCCCCCGGCTGGGTCGAGGATGTTTCAGCTTCAGTGTCTTTGTTGGGCTTTGGGTTTAGGGTTTGGGGTTTACGGTTTGGGGTTTAGGGTTCAGGGTTTGGGGATTAGGGCTTGGGGCTTAGGGCCTGGGATTTAGGGTTCCAGGTTTTGGGTGTGGGGTTCTTGGGTTTGGGGTTTTGGGTTTGGGGGCTTTCGAAATCCCATAGAATCAAGAGGGCGAGGCCGGTTCGGGGCTTCCCGAAAGGGGAATTAGGATTTCGGGGGCTTCTTGAACAAGGATTTGGGGTTGTAATAAGCTTGCCTGGGGTTAAAAAGATGCTCCTGTTCCTAAGGTGCAGAAGGGGGGGGGCGTGAAGGTCCGCAGGCCCTGAACCCTTAAGTAAGCCTCCAGGAAACCCCTGGACTACACCCACAACATCGAAGCCCAAAACGAACGAAAACCCTGAACCCTAAATCCTAAACCCTAAACCCTAAACCCCAAACCCCAAACCCCAAACCTGCATGAAGGCTTGGGTTTGCAGATACGAGTAGCGGGTTTAGGGCTTCGGGATGTAGCCTGAATCCCTCAACCCTAAGCCCCACAACCCTAAAAGCCCGAACCTTACACCTTACCAGGCCCTAAACTGCATACCCCGCCCTAACCCTAAACCAGGCAACCCTAAGCCAAGAAACCCTAAACCCTAAGCCCTGAGCAAAGCCCGAACCCCACAAACCTGAGCCGCACACTGGGTCTAGAAACCTGAGCGCACGCCCCGGGCACATTTTCTGCACAGCTCGGGTCAGCCGAAGGCCGTGAGCCTAAACCCCCAAGCCGAAATCCGATTTGCAGCATGTAGGGGTTTGGGGTTCAGGGGTTTAGGTGTTAAGGGCTTAGGGTTTAGAGTGAGGTCCCAGGTGGGTCAGGGGTAGGTAAAGGTACCCTCTAAGCCCTAAGCCCAAACGTTATCTACGACTTGTACAGGGAACGACACACCTCAAGTCGACGCGAAGATCAGACGTCCCAGATCCCACCCGCCACTCTCACTTGATGGTGCGCTTCCTCGGAAGGGTAAGGTTTAGGGTTTGGGGTTTCGGGCTTCGGGTTTAGGGTTTAGGGTTTCGGGTTTCGGGTTTCGGGTTTAGGGTTTAGGGTTTCGGGTTTAGGGTTTAGGGTTTAGGGTTTCGGGTTCAGGGTTTGGTGGCTTCGAGCTGCCAGCAGGGGACCGGAACTTCGGAATGGACCTAGAGCTAAGACCGTAGAGCGTGAAAATTCTTGGATCTCGACTCACAACTGAGCGTGCGGTGAAGGCTTGGGTGTTGTTGAGCTTCTTAGTTTGGAGGGGGCAGCGGAGGAGGGGAGGCTTAGGGCTTTAGAGCTTGAAGGTTTAGGCGCAGCAGGTTTTGGGGGCCAGGTTTAAGGGGGCCAGGCTCAGGGAAGTTTAGGGCTTAGGGCTCAGGAACCCCTGGCATTCCGAAAACCCTTGAATTCTGAGTCCCTCAACCCTACACCCAAAAAAACTCGAAGCCCCTGAGGCCGAAGACCAAACCCCAAAGACCCTCCGAACCCGAAAACAAGCTCACCTCACACCCTAAGCCCCCTCGGAAAACATAAACCCTAAACCCTAAAACCCCAAAACCCGAAAACCCGAAAACCCTAAGACCCTAAAACCCTAAACCCTAAGGCTCCACTTGTTGCCGTCTTCAAAGAGGATGCCATCACCGTCCCACTTGCCCTTCAGATTCTTGGGACCACCCTGGCAGGGCGCTGTGTTTTTGTATACTCATCTCACCACTGGCCAATGACAGTCATACAAGCCATACATAACGGAAGGTTTTGAACTTTTTTGTTTTTTTTTTTGGGGGGGGGGGGGGGGGGGGCGGAGGGGGCAGGCCTTGGGTTGAGGGTTTTCAGGGGCTTCCCAAGCCCCTGAAACATCTGGGAACGGGAAATCGACCGTCTATCCTCTCAAAACTTTGAAAACAGGCTCAGAGGGACCGAGGTCATGCTGCTTTGGGGTTTCAGGTTGGTGAAAAAAACAAGCGACAGGCTGGGCTGCACCTGTGGCAGGGGGCTTAACACAACTACGCTCGACTGCGATTCGATTGCCCTCAGACTCCCACTAAGCCCACAACGGACCTAAGGCTAGAGAAAAAGGCCACAAAGTAAGGCCTAAGCACCCTAAACCCCAAAGTCCCCAAAGCTCAGAGAGCCTAAACCCCAAGCCCTAAGAAGATGACTTGAGCAAGAAGGTCCTCTTGACCAGGTTAAGGCCTAGCAGGAAGTCCTTCGACAGAGCATCCCTCCCAAGAAGCAAAAGCCTGCGAATTTGGGAACCCTCAGCCATAAACCTCATACCGGCCTAAACCCGAAACCCTAAACCCTAAACCCTAAACCCTAAACAACCAGCTGCCTTCTTGCTGAAGTCGAAGATCATGGTGTCGGCGCCCTTCACGAAGCTGGGTGTGATCTCAGCGCGTGCAGACAGCTCGCAGAGGGCAAGGAGGAGAAGTGAAAAGCTGAAACCTCCCTGGGTGTTTGGTTTAGGGTTTAGGGTTTAGGGTTTAGGGTTTAGGGTTTAGGGCTTAGGGCTTAGGGCTTAGGGTTTAGGGTTTAGGGTTTAGGGTTTAGGGTTTAGGGTTTAGGGTTTAGGGTTTAGGGTTTAGGGTTTAGGGTTTAGGGTTTAGGGTTTAGGGTTTAGGGTTTAGGGCTAGGGTTTAGGGTGAGTAGTATGGGTGACGGGTGTAGGGCACTCAAGGTTGCTTTCGCCGAGACGGAAGTCCTGAATGAACCTTACACCCTACACCCCAAGCCAACCCCCGAACCCTACACACAAAAAAGGGTCTAGGGTTTAGGAACTAGGGTTTAGGGTTTAGGGTTTAGGGTTTAGGGTTTAGGGTTTAGGGTTTAGGGTGTGGGGATTAGGGCTGAGGGTTTTAGGGTTTAGGGTTGAGGGTTACGTGCATCATGGACCACCAGCCTCACGAACCCTGAAACCTACCCAACCCACCCACCCCCAAACGAACAACAACAAGAGACATGCAACCTTGAGCCCCAAACCCTAAACCCTACGAACGTGCCTTTGACCCGAACCTATCAAACCCTGATCCCTAAACCCTAAACCCTAAACCCCAAGCACCCAGAAGCCGCATGGTTTGTGGTCTTCGAAGATTATGGAGGCAAGAGTCCTGGGTAACTATAAGGATTCAAAAGCGTCTAGCTTCAGGGTTTAGGGCTTTAGGTGTTTTTAGGGTTTTTTAGGGTTTAGGGTTTTGGGGGCCGTAAACCCTAAGCCCAAAAAGAACCCTAAACCAGAGCCCCTAAACCCCGAAACCCCTGAACCCCTAAACCCCTAAACCCCTGAACCCCTGAACCCGTGAACCCCTAACCCCCTGAACCCCTGGACCCCTAAACCCCAAAACCGGTAGCCCTTAACCCTAAACCCTACACCCTAAACCCCAAATCCCAAACCCCAAACCCCTAAACCGTTTAGGGCTTCTGTGAGGGAACCGTCCAAGGTGCCCTCCAGCGCTTTCCCAACTTGCTGCCCTGGCCGAGGCAGCCTCCAGCTCAGGTGTAGCCCTAAACCCTAAACCCTCAACCCGAAACCCTAAACCCTAAACCCTAAACCCCCCTAAACCCCCTAAACCCCCTAAACCCCCTAAACCCCCTAAACCCTAAACCCCCCCCCCCCCACCGCAACGTCGGCTGAGGGAGCAGTGTAGGGCTTAGGGTTTAAGCTTTCGGCGTGATGGACCGGGGGGTTAAGCACGGCTACTGATACAAGCAGGGTTATAAGTACCCGAAGCAAGGGTAGAACCAGAGTGACCCCACTTGTAACTCGACTTACAAGTACAGTACCCCTAAACCCGAAACCCCAAACCCTAAACCCTGAACCCTCAACCCTCAACCCTGAACCCTCAACCCTCAACGACTTACAAGTACAGTACCCCTAAACCCGAAACCCTAAACCCTAAACCCTACACCCTAAACCCTGAACCCTCAACCCCAACCCTACGTGTAAGCCTAAGCGCCCCATGGCCTGGGTTTCCATCGGCGCCCTCCACCTTTCTGTCAGGTTGGGACTCCGAGGTCTCGAAGGGCCCATGTTTGGGGTTTAGGGTTTAGGGTTTAGGGTTTCGGGTTTAGGGTTTAGGGTTTCGGGTTTAGGGTTTAGGGTTAGGGTTTCGGGCTTCTTGGTCTCAGAGGGTTTAGAGCTTTAGGCGCGTGTAAGGCTTCTGGGACGCATAGGAGCTAGTGGGGTTTATAAGGTTAATGGGACTCTTATGCCTTAGAGGCTGTAGGGCGCGTGTTAGTAAGGCTTCTGGGGCGTGAAGAGCTTCCACAGTTTATAAATGGGCTTCACGTAAGTTTGACTACCACTCTGTTCCGGGCATCTGTGAAATGGATGCAGAAACGATGCCGGATGCAGTACTGTAAAACAGCCCCTAAACCCTTAAACCCTAAGCCCCTCAAAAACAGCTGCCAATGCCCTTGAACACGCCCAATGCTCTTGCTAAAGCTCCGCTCCGGCCTGCACCGGGCCGTTCCCGTCCTCGTCATAGGTGATCTTCCTAGGGCAGCCTAGGCCGGTGCGTTGCTAGGGCTTAGGGTCTATAGGACTGGCTAGGTTTAGGGTTTAGGGTTATAGGTCGCAGAAGGACTCTGTTGAATTCGGCAGTTCCAAAAAGCAGCTCCAGAGCCCTTTGCAAGCTTGCTAGCTCCGCTCTTCAGACTCTTCAGCTCCCCCTTGGGGCTGGTCGAGAGAGGGACGTTGGGCCTTTGCCCAACTTGTGCGATGGCCGCCCCCTGCGGGCACATCATGCAATAAACGGACTTGTCGAGCTCCGTTGAAACACTCAGATACACTCAGTCTGGTTGCTAAGTTGATAAAAGCATCCTATACAGTATGCCATAGTATGCCTGCTGCAGGCAAGGCTGCAGGCAAGGCTGTTGGGCATCGAGATGTTCTGTACATTGCCCAGCAGGACGTGAGGATCCCTCTCCATTTGTGCCGGGGCCTGACGTAGCAGGCAGCCCGCCTGTTGCTGCTCAAGCGGATCGGGATGACAGTCCTACCGGCCGCCGCACTTATACGAGAGTTTCCAAGACCTTGTAAGCCTTTCGTTCCGGATTTCCCACCCTAGGAGTACACCGTCTCGTTGCACCCTTCTGTCCGGAAACTCCCGCATCGCAGCGCAGCGCATCGCTACCTCACACCGTCACATTCTCAGGCTCTTCAGTCGGGTGCAGCCAGTCGTGGAACATCCTGGCAGTTCTCCCGAGTTACAGCAGAAGCAACCACCCACATTCATCTTCGCGCAGATGCTTAGCACACAAAAACTGGATTCCAAAATACCAATGGCCGAGCATCTGGGTGATCTCTTCCAGGCTCTTGTCCTTGGTCTCTGGAAGGGACACGGCGCACAGCAAGCAGAGCATGTTCGTGCCCACGAAGACCTTAGCTGCACTTCGATGTTGAAACACCATCCTGCCTTGCAGAAAAGACTTCCAAATCCAAGAGGCCCAGAAGGTGTTGAAGCCCCAATTCGAGAACAGGATCGGGGGCAGGAAGGCGATCACGATCTTAGCGCACGCGCGGGACTCTGCTAAAAATGGGGAACCCTTCTTCTAAAGCTAGACTTCCCGGATGTCTTCATGGCAGCTTCACTCAGCTATAAGCTGGACTGAGGCCGGCGCGTTGCCGATCCAGTTTGCATCGGTGGTCGCCCCGACGCCCTTGGTGCGGTGCCTCATGGGGAACATCTCAGCGCAGTAGACCCAGGCCATTCCTCCCCAGCCATAAGCGAAGTTCACGATGAAGCCGCAGATCGTCAGCGTGGCCACCCACTTTGCCCAGTCGCCACAGGCGTCCTCCTCCTCCACGAAGCAGACATCGCCCAGGGTGGCCAGCACGGCCGAGCAGAGCATCATGCCGATGGCAGACCACTTCATGAGAGCTGTGCGGCCACAGCGGTCGACCAAGAAGAGCCCCGGAACGGTGGCAAAGATGTTGACCACGCCGGACACCACCGTGAAGAGCCTGCCCGCGTGCTCGCTTTTGAAGAGCCTCTCAAAGATCATCGGCCCATCATACATGAAAGCGTTCATGCCGCAAAGCTGCTGAAGCAGCTGGATGCTCAGCCCAATGCACAGGAGCTTGCGGCTGTCCCCTGACAGGAACTCCCCCCAAGTCGCCTGTCCAGCAGCGGACTCCGCCTCATGCTCCTGGACGATCTGCGCCAGCTCCTCGCGCACGTCCTCCTTGCGCAGGGCGCGCAGGGTCTGCAGGGCCTCCTGGTTCTTGCCCTGGGCGACCAAGTACCGAGGAGAGCCCGGCATGAACGCGCCGCCAACAACCAGCAAGGCACCCGGGACGATCTGAGACGCGATGACCCAGCGCCAGCCGCCGAAAGGCTCCTCCACGTCCTCAAGGACCAGCGCCAGGAGGAAAGCAAGCCTTGTGTGCCCGTGGTGTCAAGCGGAGACTCCAGAACAAAATTCTGAACACAAAGCCTCGGAATACTCTCGAAGGGAAGAGAAGCCCAAAAGATCCTAAAACTCTGCCAGAGAGCATGATGCCCACCGTGATGGCAAACTGGAAGCCGGTCACGAGGGCGCCCCGCAAGTGGGGAGGAGCGATCTCGCTGGTGTAGACCGGGGCGTTGCCGGACAGCAGGCCAACCGAGAAGCCCGCGATGACGCGGCCGGCCACCATGAGGGCCAGGTTGCACGCAACCGCCTGCATGGCGGAGCCAAGGCAGAAGATCGCTCCGCCTGCAATCACCGCACCCTTGCGGCCCAAGCAAGTCACGGAGGCGTCCATGACGGGCGGGAAAGCGGCGACGGCGGCCCCGATGCCGAAAACCATGGTCACCACGCTGTCCTGGACATCCGTAAGAGGCTGGCCACCCAGCACGTCCTTGGAGAACGATGCCATCGACTTCACCTGGGATTTGCAAAGGAAAGACGAAAACCACCCCAAGGAAGGAATCTTGATGAATCTTGCTACCCTGAGACGAGCTCTGTTCAACAGTCGTGCAAGCAGATCTCATACGAGTACATACGAGCACCTCGCCAGCAAGGCTCATTGCTGAAAGTTCGCTAGAATACGAACTTGAACGCATCCCGGCGGCTCCGGCAATGTAGCCGATGTCCAGGCCCATCAGAAGGCCGGCGAGGGAAGAGAAGACGGCCGCCGCCACGACCATGAGCAAGCCGCCGTGGCCCTCGCAGTCTTTCTCCTGGATGCCGGCGCGGGCCATGACGTCCGCAACCTGCTCCGTGGACAAGGCCGCCTTCTTGGCCTCCGCCACCGCGACCGGCGCCATGGGGACAGAGTTCGAGGATGGGAGGCAGTGAGGGAGTCTTTGGGAGCCAAAGATGCTGGCAGGATTCTCAAGCATGCACCCGGCAAGAGTTCAAATGCCATTGGGAAGTGGCATGCCACCCTGAAGCGGCACTGCTTGCCACCCTTATTGTGGGTTCAGGGTTTAACTTCGGCTGGAGCCCGCGAGAGTTGACTGCCGAGGAAAGGGGTAAGGCAAAAAGGAGCTGCTTCATGTGCTACCCTTTCGCAGCACTAGAACATAAGATGTACTTGAACATGTAAACAGGAATGCCAATCGGATGGGCTTTGGGCGCTCCAGGTCAGAGGTTCCAAACGCAGCATGTGCAGCTCCAGAGCCCTTTGCAAGCTTGCCTAGCGCCGCGCTTCAGACTCTTCAGCTCCCCCTTGGGGCTGGTCGAGAGGACGTTGGGCCTTTGCCCAACTTGTGCGATGGCCGCCCCCTGCGGGCACATCATGCAATAAACGGACTTGTCGAGCTCCGTTGAAACACTCAGATACACTCAGTCTGGTTGCTAAGTTGATAAAAGCATCCTATACAGTATGCCAGCTGCAAGCAAGGCTGCAGGGCATCGAGATGTTCTGTACATTGCCCAGCAGGACGTGAGGATCCCTCTCCATTTGTGCAGGGGCCTGACGTAGCAGGCAGCCCGCCTGTTGCTGCTCAAGCGGATCGGGATGACAGTCCTACCGGCTGCCGCACTTATACGAGAGTTTCCAAGACCTTATACTGTAAGCCTCTCGTTCCGAATTTCCCACCCTAGGAGTACACCGTCTCGTTGCACCCTTCTGTCCGGAAACTCCCGCATCGCAGCGCAGCGCTACCTCACACCGTCACATTCTCAGGCTCTTCAGTCGGGTGCAGCCAGTCGTGGAACATCCTGGCAGTTCTCCCGAGTTACAGCAGAAGCAACCACCCACATTCATCTTCGCGCAGATGCTTAGCACACAAAAACTGGATTCCAAAATACCAATGGCCGAGCATCTGGGTGATCTCTTCCAGGCTCTTGTCCTTGGTCTCTGGAAGGGACACGGCGCACAGCAAGCAGAGCATGTTCGTGCCCACGAAGACCTTAGCTGCACTTCGATGTTGAAACACCATCCTGCCTTGCAGAAAAGACTTCCAAATCCAAGAGGCCCAGAAGGTGTTGAATCCCCAATTCGAGAACAGGATCGGGGGCAGGAAGGCGATCACGATCTTAGCGCACGCGCGGGACTCTGCTAAAAATGGGGAACCCTTCTTTTAAAGCTAGACTTCACGGATGTCTTCATGGCAGCTTCACTCTATAAGCTGGACTGAGGCCGGCGCGTTGCCGATCCAGTTTGCATCGGTGGTTGCCCCGACGCCCTTGGTGCGGTGCCTCATGGGGAACATCTCAGCGCAGTAGACCCAGGCCATTCCTCCCCAGCCATAAGCGAAGTTCACGATGAAGCCGCAGATCGTCAGCGTGGCCACCCACTTTGCCCAGTCGCCACAGGCGTCCTCCTCCTCCACGAAGCAGACATCGCCCAGGGTGGCCAGCACGGCCGAGCAGAGCATCATGCCGATGGCAGACCACTTCATGAGAGCTGTGCGGCCACAGCGGTCGACCAAGAAGAGCCCCGGAACGGTGGCAAAGATGTTGACCACGCCTGAAACCACCGTGAAGAGCCTGCCCGCGTGCTCGCTTTTGAAGAGCCTCTCAAAGATCATCGGCCCATCATACATGAAAGCGTTCATGCCGCAAAGCTGCTGAAGCAGCTGGATGCTCAGCCCAATGCACAGGAGCTTGCGGCTGTCCCCTGACAGGAACTCCCCCCAAGTCGCCTGTCCAGCAGCGGACTCCGCCTCATGCTCCTGGACGATCTGCGCCAGCTCCTCGCGCACGTCCTCCTTGCGCAGGGCGCGCAGGGTCTGCAGGGCCTCCTGGTTCTTGCCCTGGGCGACCAAGTACCGAGGAGAGCCCGGCATGAACGCGCCGCCAACAACCAGCAAGGCACCCGGGACGATCTGAGACGCGATGACCCAGCGCCAGCCGCCGAAAGGCTCCTCCACGTCCTCAAGGACCAGCGCCAGGAGGAAAGCAAGCCTTGTGTGCCCGTGGTGTCAAGCGGAGACTCCAGAACAAAATTCTGAACACAAAGCCTCGGAATACTCTCGAAGGGAAGAGAAGCCCAAAAGATCCTAAAACTCTGCCAGAGAGCATGATGCCCACCGTGATGGCAAACTGGAAGCCGGTCACGAGGGCGCCCCGCAAGTGGGGAGGAGCGATCTCGCTGGTGTAGACCGGGGCGTTGCCGGACAGCAGGCCAACCGAGAAGCCCGCGATGATGCGGCCGGCCACCATGAGGGCCAGGTTGCACGCAACCGCCTGCATGGCGGAGCCAAGGCAGAAGATCGCTCCGCCTGCAATCACCGCACCCTTGCGGCCTAAGCAAGTCACGGAGGCGTCCATGACGGGGGGGAAAGCGGCGACGGCGGCCCCGATACCGAAAACCATGGTCACCACGCTGTCCTGGACATCCGTAAGAGGCTGGCCACCCAGCACGTCCTTGGAGAACGATGCCATCGACTTCACCTGGGATTTGCAAAGGAAAGACGAAAACCACCCCAAGGAAGGAATCTTGATGAATCTTGCTACCCTGAGACGAGCTCTGTTCAACAGTCGTGCAAGCAGATCTCATACGAGTACATACGAGCACCTCGCCAGCAAGGCTCATTGCTGAAAGTTCTCTAGAATACGAACTTGAACGCATCCCGGCGGCTCCGGCAATGTAGCCGATGTCCAGGCCCATCAGAAGGCCGGCGAGGGAAGAGAAGACGGCCGCCGCCACGACCATGAGCAAGCCGCCGTGGCCCTCGCAGTCTTTCTCCTGGATGCCGGCGCGGGCCATGACGTCCGCAACCTGCTCCGTGGACAAGGCCGCCTTCTTGGCCTCCGCCACCGCGACCGGCGCCATGGGGACAGAGTTCGAGGATGGGAGGCAGTGAGGGAGTCTTTGGGAGCCAAAGATGCTGGCAGGATTCTCAAGCATGCACCCGGCAAGAGTTCAAATGCCATTGGGAAGTGGCATGCCACCCTGAAGCGGCACTGCTTGCCACCCTTACGGACTTTGTGCCCCTTGTGAGCTTGCATTGAACATCAAGCTTTGGGGTTGTGGGTTCGGGGTTTAACTTCGGCTGGAGCCCGCGAGAGTTGACTGCCGAGGAAAGGGGTAAGGCAAAAAGGAGCTGCTTCATGTGCTACCCTTTCGCAGCACTAGAACATAAGATGTACTTGAACATGTAAACAGGAATGCCAATCGGATGGGCTTTGGGCGCTCCAGGGCAGCATGTGCAGCTCAAGGGCCCTTTGCAAGCTTGCATAGCTGCTCTTCAAACTCTTCAGCTCCCCCTTGGGGCTGGTCGAGAGGACGTTGGACCTTTGCCCAACTTGTGCGATGGCCGCCCCCTGCGGGCACATCATGCAATAAACGGACTTGTCGAGCTCCGTTGAAACACTCAGATACACTCAGTCTGGTTGCTAAGTTGATAAAAGCATCCTATACAGTATGCCTGCTGCAAGCAAGGCTGCAGGGCATCGAGATGTCCTGTACATTGCCCAGCAGGACGTGAGGATCCCTCTCCATTTGTGCCAGGGGCCTGACGTAGCAGGCAGCCCGCCTGTTGCTGCTCAAGCGGATCGGGATGACAGTCCTACCGGCCGCCGCACTTATACGAGAGTTTCCAAGACCTTATACTGTAAGTCTCTCGTTCCGAATTTCCCACCCTAGGAGTACACCGTCTCGTTGCACCCTTCTGTCCGGAAACTCCCGCATCGCAGCGCAGCGCTACCTCACACCGTCACATTCTCAGGCTCTTCAGTCGGGTGCAGCCAGTCGTGGAACATCCTGGCAGTTCTCCCGAGTTACAGCAGAAGCAACCACCCACATTCATCTTCGCGCAGATGCTTAGCACACAAAAACTGGATTCCAAAATACCAATGGCCGAGCATCTGGGTGATCTCTTCCAGGCTCTTGTCCTTGGTCTCTGGAAGGGACACGGCGCACAGCAAGCAGAGCATGTTCGTGCCCACGAAGACCTTAGCTGCACTTCGATGTTGAAACACCATCCTGCCTTGCAGAAAAGACTTCCAAATCCAAGAGGCCCAGAAGGTGTTGAAGCCCCAATTCGAGAACAGGATCGGGGGCAGGAAGGCGATCACGATCTTAGCGCACGCGCGGGACTCTGCTAAAAATGGGGAACCCTTCTTTTAAAGCTAGACTTCACGGATGTCTTCATGGCAGCTTCACTCTATAAGCTGGACTGAGGCCGGCGCGTTGCCGATCCAGTTTGCATCGGTGGTTGCCCCGACGCCCTTGGTGCGGTGCCTCATGGGGAACATCTCAGCGCAGTAGACCCAGGCCATTCCTCCCCAGCCATAAGCGAAGTTCACGATGAAGCCGCAGATCGTCAGCGTGGCCACCCACTTTGCCCAGTCGCCACAGGCGTCCTCCTCCTCCACGAAGCAGACATCGCCCAGGGTGGCCAGCACGGCCGAGCAGAGCATCATGCCGATGGCAGACCACTTCATGAGAGCTGTGCGGCCACAGCGGTCGACCAAGAAGAGCCCCGGAACGGTGGCAAAGATGTTGACCACGCCGGACACCACCGTGAAGAGCCTGCCCGCGTGCTCGCTTTTGAAGAGCCTCTCAAAGATCATCGGCCCATCATACATGAAAGCGTTCATGCCGCAAAGCTGCTGAAGCAGCTGGATGCTCAGCCCAATGCACAGGAGCTTGCGGCTGTCCCCTGACAGGAACTCCCCCCAAGTCGCCTGTCCAGCAGCGGACTCCGCCTCATGCTCCTGGACGATCTGCGCCAGCTCCTCGCGCACGTCCTCCTTGCGCAGGGCGCGCAGGGTCTGCAGGGCCTCCTGGTTCTTGCCCTGGGCGACCAAGTACCGAGGAGAGCCCGGCATGAACGCGCCGCCAACAACCAGCAAGGCACCCGGGACGATCTGAGACGCGATGACCCAGCGCCAGCCGCCGAAAGGCTCCTCCACGTCCTCAAGGACCAGCGCCAGGAGGAAAGCAAGCCTTGTGTGCCCGTGGTGTCAAGCGGAGACTCCAGAACAAAATTCTGAACACAAAGCCTCGGAATACTCTCGAAGGGAAGAGAAGCCCAAAAGATCCTAAAACTCTGCCAGAGAGCATGATGCCCACCGTGATGGCAAACTGGAAGCCGGTCACGAGGGCGCCCCGCAAGTGGGGAGGAGCGATCTCGCTGGTGTAGACCGGGGCGTTGCCGGACAGCAGGCCAACCGAGAAGCCCGCGATGACGCGGCCAGCCACCATGAGGGCCAGGTTGCACGCAACCGCCTGCATGGCGGAGCCGAGGCAGAAGATCGCTCCGCCTGCAATCACCGCACCCTTGCGGCCTAAGCAAGTCACGGAGGCGTCCATGACGGGGGGGAAAGCGGCGACGGCGGCCCCGATACCGAAAACCATGGTCACCACGCTGTCCTGGACATCCGTAAGAGGTTGGCCACCCAGCACATCCTTGGAGAACGATGCCATCGACTTCACCTGAGATTTTCAACGGACAGACGAAAACCACCCCAAGGAAGGAATCTTGATGAATCTTGCTACCCTGGAATGAGCTCTGTTCAACAGTCGCGCAAGCAGATCTCATACGAGTACATACGAGCACCTCGCCAGCAAAGCTCATTGCTGAAAGTTCTCTAGAATACGAACTTGAACGCATCCCGGCGGCTCCGGCAATGTAGCCGATGTCCAGGCCCATCAGAAGGCCGGCGAGGGAAGAGAAGACCGCCGCCGCGACGACCATGAGCAAGCCGCCGTGGCCCTCGCAGTCTTTCTCCTGGATGCCGGCGCGGGCCATGACGTCCGCAACCTGCTCCGTGGACAAGGCCGCCTTCTTGGCCTCCGCCACCGCGACCGGCGCCATGGGGACAGAGTTCGAGGATGAGAGGCAGTGAGGGAGTCTTTGGGAGCCAAAGATGCTGGCAGGATTCTCAAGCATGCACCCGGCAAAAGTTCAAATGCCATCGGGAAGTGGCATGCCACCCTGCTGCGGCACTGCTTGCCACCCTTACGGACTTTGTGCCGCTTGTGAGCTTGCATTGAACATCAAGCAGCTTGTTTAAGGCTTTTTAGGGTCCTTCGTTAAGCGTGCAGAGCAAGGGTCCAAACCGAAGCACTGAGCTGATTGCCTGGATGGTTTGGATCGCTGTAGTAGCCTTGGATCCAAAGCAGTTCGAGGCTTTCTGGTTGCGGTTGCCTCTCGTGAAGGGCGTTCTACCACAAAGCTTTCTAGGGTTTGGGGTCCTTCGACTACTAGGGTGAGCGGCTGGAGCGGTAGGCGAGGGGTCTGATGTCATAAGTCCCCTGAACCGCTCAGGCTGAACCCTAGAATCTGTGCATGACATCCTCCAGTGCAGTCCGGTGAAGCCTAAACCCCAAAGCCCAAAACCCAAAACCCCAAAGCCCCTAAACCCCATTCCCCTAAACCCGACTCCACATTCTTCCAGAAAAAGGCTTTGGGTTCAGGGTAACTCCTTTCTAAGAACCCGCAAGTAACTCCAGAGACGACAAGCCTAAGCCCGACCCTGAAAACGAAACTCAAGCAACGGGCTGTCCAAGCAACCTGTGCACCCTCAACTATACTCCCCATGGAGCCTTATTAAGGACTTAGGGTTTAGGGTTTAGGGTCTAGGGTTTAGGGTTTAGGGTTTAGGGTTTAGGGTTTAGGGTTAGGGTTTAGGGCTTTAAGGTCTAGGGTTTAGGGTTTAGGGTTTAGGGTTTATACTCCCCATAGAACCTTAATAAAAAGACAGTATGTTCAATCCTCCCAAGGGTTGACATTACTAATTCCTAGGGGGCTTTATGGTAAACCCTCTAGACTTTCGGTCTGAGTCCACTGGTCGCAAAAAAAGTCGTAGTATTAACCTACAAAACTTGGGCCTTGGCCCTTCTAAGGAGGAGTTCGGAGTCCGCTACAACGGATTCCCCAAAAAGGTTCATAGCCTCCTGAGCACACAAAACCCTCAAGGTTTAAAATTTAGGGTTTAAGGTTTTGGGTTTTGGGTTTCGGGTTGAACTCCCCCAGAGCTGCTAAGTGGCCGAACCAGTCGGTCGGGTCCTCGCCGAAGGCAAGGCTGGGTCGCGGAGCGGCGCTAAGGCCCGCGGCGGTCTCGAAAGGAGGGACTCGGGTTTAGGGTCTAGGGTTTAGGGTTTAGGGCTTCGGGTTTAGGGTTTAGGGTTTAGGGTTTAGGGTTTAGGGTTCAGGGTTCAGGGTTTAGGGTTTAGGGTTTAGGGTTTAGGGTTAAGGGTTTAGGGTTTAGGGTTTGGGGTTTAGGGTTTAGGGTTTAGGGTTTAGGCTCCGGGGCAACGGGCAATTTTGGGAGTTTAGGGCTTAAAGTCGAGAGGTTACTTGAAGGTTCATGGGCGGTTATCTTTGTGATATACGTGCCCTAGATGAAGTAAAAACCATAGCCACTCTTACTTACAACCCTACATTTTCCAATGAACCTTCAAGTATTGTAGGGTTCAGAGTTTAGGGTTTCAAGCTAACCCTAAACCCTAAACCCTAAACCCTAAACCCTAAACCCTAAACCCTAAACCCTAAACCCTAAACCCTAAACCCTAAACCCTAAAGGATGCTCGGGTTGCGGATGCTCGGGTTGCGGGGCTCGCGTCGCACTGCCCGAATTCCCGGTTCAGGGCTTCACGGCTTTGCGGATCGGCTTTGGGCTCTTAGGGTTTAGGTACTTGTGGGGTTTAGGGTTTAGGGTTTAGGGTTTAGGGTTTAGGGTGTAGGGTTTAGGGTTTAGGGTTTAGGGCTTCGGGAGTTTCTTCGAAGTCCTGTCATAAGTACGCTATATGGGGAAGGATTCTAACCATAGTTGCCCTGGCAGCGACCCCAATTCTCCCCTTGGCGGCCCCCAACACTGAAGGGGCCGACCGCGACCGCCAGCAGCGCGCCACGGCGGGTCGTAGGTGCCTCTACTTGGACGTTCATGGGTACTTATCACCCCAATGATAGCTGTACTTAAAAGCCCCCTAAGTCCTCTAAGTAGGTTATAAGTGAACTTGTAATTGTGGTTACAGGTACCCATGAACCTCCAAGTAAGGCAGCTCATTCTTGGAGGTTCAAGCTTGCTTATGCCTAGGGTGAAAAGCACCCTGAATCAGGCCATTAGCATAGCTACCGCAAAGGGGAAGTTATCGAAAGATCACAGCCTATATACGCCCCCTCTATGGCCCTTCGAAACAATATCAGGACTTGCAGTGTCCCATAAAGGCAGCCAAGGGCCAAGGATCAATAGGCCCTTCAATGAGGCCCTCCGCCCTCAACCCACTAAACTCTAAACCCTAAACTCTAAACCCTAAACCCGAACCCCTAAACCCTCAAACCCTAAACCCTCAAACCCTAAACTCTCTTGCCTCAGTGCCGGGAGACAAGAAGGCCAGACCTCCAGTTTGTATGAATGTTTCTTGATAGACCACCACCGGTGCCAGGTGAGTAGCTCTCCAAAATAGGGTCACGTTTCGGTTCCCTAGCTTGCAACCTTTAGGGTTTAGGGTTTAGGGTTTAGGGTTTAGGGTTTAGGGTTTAGGGTTTAGGGTTTAGGGTTTAGGGTTTAGGGTTTAGGGTTTAGGGTTTAGGGCTTTTTCCATAAGGACCAAACTCCACGAATCTCACGCTACCGTGCGCCCGCACCATGAGATAGGTGGAACTGTCAAGCTTGTGCCTCACTGTGGCTTTAGATTTAGGGCCAGGGCAAGCAGGGGCGACCTGATTTCAACCCTAGGCCCTGAATTCCTCAAAAACTCCCCCAACTCCTGAAACTCCCCCAAGCTCGCCCGAAAATTCCAAAAGCTGCCTGCACTTCCTAAACTCCCTATAGACTCCGGCATGGTATGGGCGTAGTGACAGGAACAGAGATCAAAACTCCCCAAACTCCCTCCAAACTCCCTAACCTCCCTGAACTCCCCAAACTCCCTGAAACTCCCCTGAACTCCCTAAAACTCCCTGAACTCCCCAAACTCCTGAAAACTCCCTGAACTCCACAAACTCCCTGAACTCCCCAAACTCCCTGAAACCCCCTGCATTGAAAAAATCCGCCTGCCCAGCCCAGGAGGGCGCCGGCGAGCAGCGCCCCGCAGAGCTGGGTCGCAAGCAGGCTTCGGCTTTTGGGGGGCTTGGCCCTTTAGGTTTAGGGTTTAGGGTTTAGGGTTGAGGGTTGAGGGTTGAGGGTTTAGGGTTTAGGGTTGAGGGTTTAGGGCTTAGGCTTGGGGCAGACCGAATCCGCGGAAGCGTGCTCAGAACGAACCTACCGTCCTTAATAGGGATTCCGGGATTATAGGTGCCCCCTCTTCATAATCCCTACTAATTCTGGGGGAATATCCCAAGACCCGAACTCCAAAGAAGCCGAGTACGCCGCCGATCTTCTCATGCGCTGCACCATGCCGGCGACCTGCGGTGTTGGGCTTAAGGGTTTGGGGTTGAGTGTTTAAGGTTTATGGTTTAGGGTTTAGAGTTTAGGGTTTAGGGTTTAGGGTTTAGGGTTTGGCTTCCTACGTGACCCCCACGGCTTGCAATCCACAAGGCTTTGTTTGGGCTTACGGTAAACCCTCAACCCTACACTCAAAACCACCCTAAACCCTAAACCCTGAACCACTCTAAACACGAAGGCTCAAGCACCGTAGGCAGTCAAGAGCCTAGCACCTACTTTGAAGCAATGAATGAAGCCGGAGCGCAACCACATGAAAAAGCCACGCGAGTGCAAATGATTTCCTCATCAGTTTCAGTGGAATATCACCCGGACGATCAAATCTTCTTGGTACATCGTCTCCCTGATGGTTCAGAGAAACGGGAACTCACCACGTCCATGATTGTTGATGCGATGTTCGAGGTTAAGAAACGCGCTGCAGTGTCCAACTTATCTGACATTAGTCAAATTACAGGCACAGCGCCCGCAGGACCCATCAAAGAGGAGGAGGTTGATTATTCCAGTCTGGAATGGGGTGACATGGATCCAAACTATCGGCGGGAACTCGAGAAACGTCCTGAAGTTAAGGCAGCTCTTCAACGATTCAAGCGGCAATCAAAGGCTGCACGGCTCACGCCGTCAGGAGAGTTTATGGAGTTTCATACAGCCGAAATTCCCGCGCCCGACAACCCGCCTACTCTGGCTGAGGATTTCAAGCAGAGGGAAATGACCGGGGACACATTGGACTCTGCAATCAAATTTTATCATGAGCGTCATGTGCAGCCCAGTTTCAACATGTTAGCGGATGCCGTGACGGCTATGTCCAATCGGAAGGCGCCATGCGTGCTACAAGCTTTGAATTTACACCAGATGCAGTTGAGTAACCTTGAGGGCGAAATCTGCCAACGCACGGTTCTCTTGCATAACACCCCTCCGTTCGCGAATTATTCTTCCATACAGGGAAACCTGCAGTTCCTGTGCGGGGTGGCTGGTCTGGATTTTCACCATGCAGTCCAATCTTGCTCAACCCACATTCTCTCCCCGAATGCCGCGATCCTGAGGGTTGTCTTTTTGCAAATGCAGGGAAGCCGCGAGTTTGTCATTGCTTTTCGGAAAGGCGCAAGGTACTGGCGAGACTACCAGGACCGGGGCAATGATCGAAAGATACGAGTTGAGAAAGATGTTCCTTTCTCAACTCGTTTGGAGAGGCAGCCGTATTATGCCTTGCTGGACATGCTTTCGGACATTTCTCCACCTCCTTATGGCTCCACCTCCTTCCGTACAGATTTGTCCTCCCTGCAGATAAAAACCCCGGAGGAGTGTGACGAGGATATGGTCTTGGCGCAGGTTGTTTACCTTCCTTTCCGAGGGGAGTTTCGATGCATTCTGCTTGTCCAGCCCAATCTTGTGACCTCGCTACAGTCATCCTTTGGACGTCATTTCAATGAGCGCATGATGAGTACACTCATACTCCTGCAGGCAATTACTCACGCCAGCACACACACAACCACACTGGCTCGATTCCATCACACATCATCATTCGACTACTCCAATGTCGGCCCAGAGGAGGCCTTCCACATGTTCCCGTATTCTATCGAGCACAATGTTCTGGACCCCGCGCTGGCAGATAAGTTGAGGACAGACCCCGGATTTATTCACAAGGGGTATGGAGGGCTGGGTCAGGTCGTCAATTCCGCGCAGTTTGCTCGCGGCACCAACCCTGCAGACTACGGGCCGGGTGTGGGATCTCATGGTGGAGACAAGCGCAAGGGTTACGCGAAGGGTAAAGGGAAGAGCGGCAAAGGAAGAGGCAGCTCCACTTTTCATGATCCGCAGATGCGAGACAGGGATGTGGACATGGAATTCCAGGGCTCTCGAGATAACCGCAGACGAGCCAGCAATCATCGGGAGGAGTATGATGAGGACTTTGGCTCAGACGAGCGGTTTTACCGACATCAAGATCGGAGAGGTTTCCGAGATGTTCGTGATGCTCGCAGAGATGTTCGTGATGATCGCCGCGACGTTCGGGATCGCAGCCCCTCCCAGCACAGGCAGCCCAGACGTTATCAATACCAGCGTGATTGGTGACTATATCTTTCGCTCAGTCTATGTATGCTCCTTTACAGCTTACCCGCACCTATGATGCAGATACGGTTAGATGCACCAGATACGGCTATGAGCATGCGGCTTCAGTCTAATGCGCTTGCACCTATGATGCAGATACGGTTAGGCGCGCCAAATACGGTTATTAGAGAACGGCTTCAGTCTTATGCACATACGGTTACGACAGTGAGGCTACTTGCCCTGGAGGGGCGGAGTGGCCAGCGCATTCGCATGCCCATCCTTTTTTCTGGCGCGGCGTGTAAATGGCACGCCGCGGCCACGCGGATCTCAGCAGCAACACGCTCCGTTTGTTTGAATGATTACTGCTCTCGAAAGAAGCGAAACAGGATAATGCATTCTCTCCGCGGCAATTGGTACACAATCCGTGACTGGCAGAAGCCGCACTACAAATCGCGAATGTGGCAGACTTGTACTAATCTTTACAACGGAATGAAGGTGTTTAAGTTTGTTGAGTATTCTGACTGTTTTGAGGCTTTCGTCTATAGACGAGGTATATACTATGTCTTTTGTTCCGATTCGTATTCTTCTCCAAAGATGTATTACAGCCTACGGAAAGCGGTTACCTCCAGTCGGGGTGAGCCGGGATGCCGCCGTCGTCATGCTGATCCACTCCTCCATTCAGTTATCTCATCTCTTCGAGTTACGACGAGCGGCAGCGAAAACCGCAATGCTTTCGGGGGACATAGTCATAGGGGTTTCCGCAGTGCGGAAGCAGTAGACAGAAGGCTACTGAAATACAGAAGCTCTCGAGCAGAGGCTAGAAGGTCATACCGTGCACATTCCAAGGGCTGGGGTAATGGTAAGGCTGACCACCCCTTTTTGATGCCCCCCCCGCCACAGCCGCGTGCAGCAGTTTACGAACGAACTCGAAAACAGATCAAGCCTCATCAGCATCAAGCCAACAATGCGTCGCTTTGTCGACTCGTGTTGTCGTCGGCAGTCGCGCCTTGTAAGCTCTTTGCTCGGTCACTCCGCCTGGCGTCGTGGAACGTTGAGGGGCTTCGCGAGATTGCAAAATATGACCAAATCTTTTCCTTCATGCAGAAGCAATCGGTTCACTTGCTTGCAATGCAGGAAACACACGCATCTAACCCCCAGGAGTTCTCTAAGTCAGGGTTTCTGGTCCTCCACAGTGCTGCCCCAACTTCGCCCAACCATGGTGTTGGGTTCATTGTTTCCCCTGAGCTCCGTCCGTACGTTAAGTCCTTCTTACCCATTAGCCCTCGGTTGTGCTCAGTCGAGATCAATACCTCTCCTAAACCACTTCTCGTTTACTGTGCTTATGCTCCTAGTTTAGTTCAGGATGCCGCAGAGGATGTACGCCGGAAGCGGGAATTCTGGGACATGTTCACTGAGCAATTGGTAGATGTCAGCTCGCCAGAAAACCTGTTGGTTATGGGAGACTTCAATTCTAGATTGGACCCTCAGCTCGACTCTACTGGAGTCCACATAGGGCCTACTGTGTGGGGTAAGAGGCTTTCCATTGACACTTCAGAACGAGATAATGCAATTCACTTGCTGGAAGTGTTACAGAGTTTTGATTTGAAACTCCCTCAAACGTTTATGCAAAATCGTCCTGCGCGTAGGGTTACGTACAAAGAAACCACATGCTCGGACCATTTTTTGGAGCGCCCGAATGTCTCAGAGTGGACCACATTGGACTATGTTATCACGGCCTTGGCGCCGGTTTTTGCCGTTGAAGACATCTCAAGTCACTTTCAACAAGCTGTGAATTCTCGGCACTTGCCCATAATTTGCTCCATTGGGGTCGCTCTCCCGGCGCGTCGACCCCCGCCCAGTACCCCACCGTTGCCGGACTACACTCAAACCTCCCAGTATTATGACAAGTTGGAGTCTTCTCTTCTAAGTTTATGTAACCATTCTTTCGATCCGGTAGCTTCGGTGGAAGGGCATGTGTTGGCTTACACAGATGGCTCTTGCCCCAATAACAGGGTGATCTCCCAGACGAACCCAGCGGGTTGGGGGTTTGTGGTCTCCCCCATTCTACTCGCTTTTGCATTGCATCCCAAACCAACTTCGGATTGGATTACTTCCCATGGCAAAGTGAGAACGAACCCGGATTTCCCGGAGTTCGCTGGGGCGGAGGTATCTTCCAACAATACTGCTGAGCTTCAGGCGCTTATTGAGCTTTTCGATTACTTGTTGTACTTTTCGGGCTTTCCGGAGGGACAAAGGATACATGTTTACACGGACTCTCAGTACGTTCTTGATATTTTACGTGCGCGCTCCCTGCCTGCTACGCACTACAGACTTATTTCCAGGCTCCAAAGGTATTGGGTCGCTATGCGCATTACGTTCAACGTTCATGTGGACAAGGTCCCCTCACACGTGGGCATACCCGGGAATGAGTATGCAGACCGAGTGGCCTACTCGGGAAATTTTTCGCTAGGACGTACAGGCCGTTTTTCGCAACCTCATTCCAGAAGTCTCAGGCCCCCAGAGTTCAATCTGGATCTGACGAACTGGGATTCATTATCGGTACAAGAGCAGAACGTTTTCTTGCGTCAGGCAATTTCCGAAGCTAAGGAGCTTATTCCGGCCCTCCCTTTGACTCCGCACAAACCATGGATTTCCAAAACAACTTTGGGACTCATCGCCGAATTGCGCGATGCTGGGGGACTCGCGCCGGAGGATGTTAAGGCCTTCAGAAAACGTATCAAGGCTTCTGCCAGGAAGGATAAAAAGACTTTTGTTCATACCCGGCTCTCCATAGACTATGAGAGCACGCCCACTCAATGGACAACTCTCCGCAACCTCCGGCGTGGATTCACGCCGAAACCTCCAGGCATCCGGGACACGAGTGGCAAACTCCGGCCTACCAAACAACGAGCGGAAGTTTTTCGAGAATATCTCGCAAATCATGTTTGGAAGTGTGGGGAAGAGGTTTTCCAACCGCGCCCGCCCCTCCATCCGGTCATCCCTGAGATCTATCGGTTGTTCACGGAAGAGGACCTCTACCAGTGCCTCAAGGCGCTTCAAACCGGGAAGGCTCCGGGACCGGATGAAATTCCTGCAGAGCTCATCAAAAGGGCTCCTTATATAGTCCGTGTTTTCCTTTTGTCTCATTACAATAAATGCCTCACCTCTGCTTCTATCCCCGACGCGTGGCGCCTGTCAAATGTGGTCATGTTGGTTAAGGATGTGAAAAAAGACACACTGTCGCTTGACAACTACAGGCCTGTCTCACTCAGCGATTGTTTCTACAAAATATACGCCTCTTTATTACAGAAACGTCTGGCTTTCTACATTGACCCACGAATTCGGGATTCTCAGTTTGGATTTAGGCGGGGCCGCTCAGCAGCGCAACCTATACATATTCTTCGACGATTGATTGAAACTCACGAACGGCAAGTCTCGCCGTTGCATGTTCTTTTTCTGGACTGGTCCAAGGCCTTTGATTCTCTTTCTTTTGCTGCGATTGAGCAGTCTTTGGTGAGGCTTGGCGTCCCTGACCCCTTTGTACGGGCTGTAATGTCCATCTACCAGTCGCCGCAGTTTCGAGTTCGTGACTCGGGCTGCATATCGCAGCAGGGCTCGCAGTCGCGTGGCGTGCGCCAGGGGTGTCCTCTCTCACCTTATCTTTTTGATGTTGTGCTCACGTGCTTGTTCCACGATGTCGAGTGTTCTTACGAGCGCCAGTTTGGGGTACTTACAGGTGTTCTTAATATCCCTTCGCGCCTTTGGGACCTCGAGTATGCCGATGATACAGTTCTGCTCTCACGTTCATCTCTTCAACTCACGCGGCTTCTGCATCTTTTACAGCATCATGCTTTGCAGTTTGGTCTGCAGCTCAATCTCGATAAATGCAAGCACTTGCAGCTTCACTCGGAAAACCGCGTTTCTTATGCCCCCGATCCGGGCGCCGATTGTAGCTGCAGTTGTTGCAACGGCGGGCGCCGTGCAGCGACAGAGTACGTTCCGCTAGCGGAGGAGGTGAAATATTTAGGCATATTTCTTGATGCTACCTGCAACAGTAGGAGTACCACCAGTAAAAGGATTTCCAGGGCAGTACACGCTTCCAAGCTGCTAAAGCCTTTCTTCACGCATGCTGGCCTCCCGACAAAATGGAAGCTCACCGTGTACAAGTCTATCATTCTGTCAATTTTGGCATATGGCATGGAATCATGTTGTCCTGCACCCTCTCAGCAAGGCAGAGTTGACTCTCTTCACTTTAAAAATTTGCGTAGGATTTTTCGTGTGAAGTCTTCTTATTATCATCGGGTTTTACAACCGTCGGAGGCTCCTTGTTCCAATGAATACTTGTCGGAACGTGCAAATGCCTTCACAGTACTTCCCACTCCGTCGCAGCAGTTCTCTTTTAACAGGCTAAAGCTTCTTGGCCACATTCTCCGTCACCCTGATACATATGAGGCGACCAGTACTTTTATGCAGTCGAAAGCGTATCGCTTCATCAGCGGAGGGAACAGATCGGGTCGGCCCAGCTTGCACTGGGCGGAAGTTGCTATGACCGAAGCGTATATGCGGCTACAACATGCAGATACGGATAAGACCCCGGCAGTGGCTGAGATTCACCACCCCTACTGGAGTATCCCGTCGCAACAGTTGGTGAAACAGATGCATTCCGCGAGCAGTCTCCCCGGTATGGACAACACTAGGCTCTTCAGACGAATCAACCCAGTCGCTCAAGATAGACATCTCTGGCAACAGATTACCAAACCTACAAGACAAGTTCGCTGATGCTGCTTTGGTTGATGGGCAAACACCGCTTGCCTTGCACTTGAAAAAAAAAACTCTAAACACGAAACCCTAAACCCCAAACCACCCTAAACCCTGAACCCTAAACCCCAAACCACCCTAAACCCTAAACCCTAAGCCCTAAACCCTAAACCCCAAGCCCCCTAAACCCCAAACCCCCCTAACCCCCCTAAACCCTCAAAGCCCCTAAAGGAGCCTGCGTCGCAGCCCCGGGGATGCCAAGGGAAGCTTGAGCCGAGGGAATTGAGGAAACAATCAGGATTGGGGTTTGGGGTTTAGGGTGTAGGGTTTAGGGTTGAGGGTTGAGGGTTGAGGGTGGTTTGCCCTTTAGGTTTAGGGTTTAGGGTTTAGGGTTTAGGGTTTAGGGTTTAGGGTTTAGGGTTTAGGGTTCAGGGTTGAGGGTTGAGGGTTGAGGGTTGAGGGTTGAGGGTTGAGGGTTGAGGGTGGTTTGCCCTTTAGGTTTAGGGTTTAGGGTTTAGGGCTTAGGGTTTAGGGTTCAGGGTTGAGGGTTGAGGGTTGAGGGTTGAGGGTTGAGGGTTGAGGGTTGAGGGTGGTTTGCCCTTTAGGTTTAGGGTTTAGGGTTTAGGGCTTAGGGTTTAGGGTTCAGGGTTGAGGGTTGAGGGTTGAGGGTTGAGGGTTGAGGGTTGAGGGTTGAGGGTGGTTTGCCCTTTAGGTTTAGGGTTTAGGGTTTAGGGTTTAGGGTTTAGGGTTCAGGGTTGAGGGTTGAGGGTTGAGGGTTGAGGGTTGAGGGTTGAGGGTTGAGGGCTGAGGGTTGAGGGTTGAGGGTTTTGAGCTTCATGGCTCGAGATTAGGGTTGCAGAACCCTCAACCCCAAACCCCAAGATGCCCAGGCGAGTTGGAGGCGCTCAATGGAGGGCTTAGGGCTTAGGGCTTAGGGCTTAGGGCTTAGGGCTTAGGGCTTAGGGCTTAGGGTTTAGGGTTTAGGGTTTAGGGTTTAGGGTTTAGGTATGGTTAGGGGAAAGCTCCCTAACTTGGAGCGCAGCTCAGGCTTTGAGGCTGGGCCGAGTATTGATTTGGAGCTTTGGTGTGTTTGTGTTCCGTAACACCCAATGCTTTAAATCAACCACCATCCTGGGCTGTGAGGTTGAAGCAGTGTGTGGTCCAAGGGCCAAGTGCGCAATAAGCTTAGCTGTGATACTTGCAGCATAGTTTATGATCACACGGGGGGAAGCACTGGATGTCCTACGCCGCAACCAGATCCCACCCCACGCTTGAAAAGCAGCAACTACAGTTACTTGGACACATCCTAGGTTTTGTCACTGAGCTTTTCTTGACATAGCCCGTACACGAATCGCGTTGCGCCACAACTGGGCGTAGGTAATTGCCTGTAGCTGGTGCATGGAGATCCTGAGCACTGCTCCTATCGCGCTGTACAAGGCCCATCTCCTTGTTTCCAGGCATGCTGGAAAAGGAGGACTGGGCCAATTGGCTCAGGCAAGACTCCTTTTAAGGGGTATACGGAGGGACCCATAGAAGGGACCCTTGTTCCTATTCCCCTCAAGAACCCCAATCTATTCCTTGCATAGTCCAAGAACGGTCCCTTAGAAGGGTCCCTCCTTCAGTCCCTGGGCTCCTTACACCCGGCGAGTGGACATGCCAGCAGCTTTCCATCCCATGACCCCACCCTCCAGAACGTAGGCATCAGCGAACTGGGAGCGCAGCGACTCCCACGCCAGCGCGCTCCTTGCTCTTTCACGGGTCTAAACATGCAAAAAAAAAAAAAGGAGTTCGGCTTGTCGCAAGCATGAAAGATGTCTGCGTTGGGAGAAAGGCCGTCAAGCCACTTGTTTCCGTGGAAACAGGTGAGGATCACCTTCTTGCCTCTCATCACCGGTGGGGGCAGTCGTCCCGCCCAGTCATCCAGGGGCACCAGCGTAGCGGCCTGCGGGGGCAAACATGCGGGGGCAAACATAGGCAAGCCCCCCCCACAATCCCGAGACATGCCGGGCCCTGAGTTTAGGGTTTAGGGTTCAGGGTTGAGACCCGAGGCTTGAGGGTTGAGGGCTTCGGGTGTAGGGATTAGGGTTTAGAGTTTAGGGTTTAGGGTTTAGGGCCTAGGGTTTTGGGGTTTAGGGTTCAGGGTTTAGAGAGCTTAGGGTTCAGGGTATCCAACCGCGGTGAACTTTCACGCATCATCTCTCCATAGCCCACGCGGCTGGATCGGGGCGTGAGGGTTGGTTGACACGTTGACATACACTAAGACTTGCTTTCTCAGACATTGCGCATTGGGCCCATGTCTACTTAGAATAAAACACTAAACCCTAAACCCTAAACCCTAGACCCCCGACACCCTACACCCTGAACCCTTAACCCTAAACCGTACACCCTACACCCGAAACCCACCAGGCTGACGACTCGCTGCTGCCTTCGGCAGCTCACCGCCCGTCTGTTCCAGGACCTGCTCTCGGGTGCGAACGTCGATAAGGACCGCTCCCTCCTCGCGTGCAGCTTGATGGCTGTGGCGTGCTACTTAAACCCTGAACCCCAAACCCCAAACCCCAAACCCCAAACCCTAAACCCTAAACCCTACTGCTACCTCTTGCTGCTTCTTCTAGTTCAGGGTGGAGAGGCGGTGCAAGGCAGTGGTTCATCGAAGGGCTCCGGTAGTGGTGTCTGATGCAGCTGGTTCAGTACAGCTTCAGACTTCCTCTTTGAAGCAGGCGAGAGCCACTTCTGGACGGCCGGCTGTTTCATGCTGTCGTTGCCCTTTCGCACAAAATCCCGAAATACAGCAGCCTCGTTACTTTCGGTGGCGGTGTCCAGCGCCGTCTGAAAGCTACTGCATGCCAATGCATCGCAAAACGCAACGCGATTTCAGGGGCTAGTCCCTTTCCTGGAAGAATCCCACACACATCCAGCTAATTCGTTGTATCTACGTGCCGGCGGCACACTAACATTTTCACTTCTGGCTTTTGCTGCACATACAGCCGTGATGCGGACACGGCCAAGCAACCCTTTTAGCGCTCTCTTCGGGGCAGCAGCACTCCGAAGGAGCTGCTGCCGACGAATCTGCTGAACGGTCTAGCCCCCAACGTACGGATGTAGGAATGAAAGATTTCATGTCACCATCTCTCCTGTTCTAAGTACCCCTGCTTGGGGCTGGGCCTCCCCAGAGCTGAGGTGTGTGCAAATTTGCGAGAAGACTAAATAGTTTGTAAGGGGAGCTTTGATTAGGGGGAGCGCAGCTCTTCAAGAGCGAAGCTGTGTTCCGCTGAGGCAGGTGGAGGGGCACTGGGTGGGGATGCGAATTTCCACGTGCCGGGCAGCTTCGTCTTCTGTGTCAAGCTTGCTCCATGATCATTGTTAGTACTACCTTCAGGATAAACCTGACAAGACCTTGAAGGTTGCTGACCGTCTCCTGAATCATCTTCTCAGCCGTTTTCGCGTCAACGAGTCGGTCACCCAGCTGTGGGAGCACCATCGCTACGCGAGCCTGGAGGCACATGCTCCGCAGCATGTGTTGATTATTCTCTCGCTTGTTTGTTTTTTGTTTTCTCTCTCTTTCTCTCCCTCTCTCTCTCTCTCTCTCTGTCTTCCTCTGTCTTTCTCTCCCTTGGTGAATAAAGCAAAGATGTAGCAGCAATTGTTTCACATGCAAGCTTGGTGTCATCTGCGTGTTCACCGGCCCGCCTTGAACTCGGGGCTGCCGGGTGTCAACTCTTCAGCAGTCGGCTTCACGTAGACCTTCAGCTCATGCTTCCCCACAACCACATCGGCTGCTGGAGTATCTCTGTGGCGCTCCAGGTATGCTTTGATGTCCTTCTTCTGAGCTTCGCTCAAGTCCCCGGCCAGCTGGGCATTGTACTGGATGGGGGCTGCTTCTGCAGCAGTGCCTTCTGCGCGAGCAAGCAAGGCCAGAGCAACCATGATGAATCGCCGGCTGTGACTTGGACTGTTGGGCTGCGCGACTTGCCGCGGCACAACGTGCTCGGGCTTGCTCCCGCAGACGAAGCCTTCCCGCATCAAAGCTGAAGCAGTCAAGGCAACAAGAAGCCCTCCAGCGCTAGAGCTGCCGCGTCGACGAACTGCCATGGCCTCTGCTGTTGACTGCTCTAAGGAACCACTGAGCCACAAGTCTTGATGTGCTTGGATGGCAAAGTCGGTGACAAAACTTGCCCGTCGCTGATGGTTCAGCAACATGGTGGAGTGCGTTTGCACATATGGAAGCCCAGTGCTCATCAGCCAAGTCTTCATTGTCTTGCAAATATTCTAACAACCACGCCGGAGGGCCTACTTTTGGGAGTCTTTTTCTCAGGCCAGGGGGAGGGCGTTTCTCTTTCGTTCCGGGGTTGTTTCCTTGGTTCTTCCAAGGAAAACCTGTTATTGTTTCCTTTGTGTTGTGAAAGGAAATCGTCCGTTTCTTTGGGTTTTCGCTAGGAGAAGCCGTAAAATGGGAAGGAAAAGAGGCTTCTTGGAGAAGCCGTCAAATAGGAAGGAGGAAAGGGAAGGAAGGAAAGGAAGGAAGCAAGGAAGCAAGGAAGCAAGGAAGCAAGGAAGCAAGGAAGCAAGGAAGCAAGGAAGCAAGGAAGCAAGGAAGCAAGGAAGCAAGGAAGCAAGGAAGCAAGGAAGCAAGGAAGCAAGGAAGGAAGCAAGGAAGCAAGGAAGCAAGGAAGCAAGGAAGCAAGGAAGCAAGGAAGCAAGGAAGCAAGGAAGCAAGGAAGCAAGGAAGCAAGGAAGCAAGGAAGCAAGGAAGCAAGGAGGCAAGGAAGCAAGGAAGCAAGGAAGCAAGGAAGAAAGGAAGCAAGGAAGCAAGGAAGAAACCAAGGAAGCAAGGAAGCAAGGAAGCAAGGAAGCAAGGAAGCAAGGAAGCAAGGAAGCAAGGAAGCAAGGAAGCAAGGAGGCAAGGAAGCAAGGAAGCAAGGAAGCAAGGAAGCAAGGAAGCAAGGAAGCAAGGAAGCAAGGAAGCAAGGAAGCAAGGAAGCAAGGAAGAAACCAAGGAAGCAAGGAAGCAAGGAAGCAAGGAAGCATGGAAGCCAGGAAGCATGGAAGCAAGGAAAGAAGGAAAGGAAGGGAAGGAAGAAAAGAAAAGGAAGGAAGGAAGGAAACAAGAAAGCAAAAACCAAAGGAAGGAAAGGAAAGGAAAGGAAAAATAAAAGGAAAAGGAAAAGGAAAAGGAAAGGAAAAATAAAAGGAAAAGGAAAAGGAAAAGGAAAGGAAGAAAAGGAAAAGGAAAAGGAAACGGAAAAGGAAAAGGAAAAAGAAAAGGAAAAGGAAAACGGAAAAGGAAAAGGAAAAGGAAAAAGAAAAGGAAAAGGAAAAGGAAAAGGAAAGGCAAGGAAGGAAAGGAAAGGAAAGAAAGGAAAGGAAAGGAAGCGAAGGAAAGAAGTGCTGGAAAGGAAGCCAAGGAAAGGAAGGAAGCAAGGAGGGATGATGCTGCCCAAAGTTGCTGGAGGGCAGGAGGGGCGAATCATAAAATGCGCAAAACACCAATGTCCGCTGGTGGAGTCCGGGGCGTTCTGTTTGAGCTGAATAACATCAGTTTGAAACGGAACGCCCCGACTCCGCATCTCCACATCATGAATCTCTCTGCACCGCTGGATTGTAGGTGCGGTTGTGCAACACATTCTTGTGATTTCGCAGCAGAAGTGCAGAAAGCACGAAAATCCATTGGCACCCTGCCCATCGGGACCTGAAGCACTCGACCTGGAAGCCAAGAATTCGCGCAACTGGCCATGTGTACGCGACGTCTCCTGTCCTCTGAGGTCTCTCCCTGTGGGGGTTCGAGGCCTTCCGAGGCCTTCCGAGGCCTTCACTGTGTTCGGCCAACAATACTATTAAGGTGAAGAACCCGAGCTCAGTAGAAACCCATTTTCTGCTCTAGCGGCAAAATGGAGATGCGAAGCACTCTCCCGCTATGTCTGCAGCCTCCGAGAAAAAACTGCGCAAGAAGCAGAACAGAGACCTCACAGTTGCAGAATGCATCAGAAAAGGTGTCAGGAAAAAACACAAAGACAACGCAAACCAAATTAAAAACTAGTTCTGCGCTCAAAAATTCAACAATGTGAGCATAACTGCCACTACTATTCATTCCATTCATTCCAAGCGCAGCCACAGTCCGTTTGCAGTCTAGTGGCAATGCTTGTCTATTGGCGCTGCCTTGTCCTTTGACGCACTTCATGCTTCCTTTGGAGGTTAAGAGTTCTGGCTTTTCAGTGTCCTTGTACAACTTGGGGCCGTAGGCCGGCCACCATGTGCTCAAGAAATTCAGTGGCATCATGTTGACGATGCACATCCTGCCAGGAAGCAAGGATGTGGATTTCCACGAGGGGAGAGCATGCACGTGCATAGGTTTGCGGGCATGTTGCACATCTCGCATGGCCTGTGGCTTGGCTCCAAAGTGCGGGCATTCCCAGACAGCCAGGCACGCTGGCCTTTAGGTTACACGTATTCGTGCTGTTCAGCAGCTTTGGTAGAAGAGTTCTTGTTGTAGCTTCTGTTCCCACTGCGGCGGGTGACTGTTCAAGGACTCTGAGCTGCAGCCCTATCAGCTGGGCTGCCGATCCAGATAGAGATTCGAGGCAGCGCCAAACCTGGCTCTGTCCTGTTCGAGATCTCCAACTGGAAGGTGGTGATGTTGGACATGTCTGCTGTGAGGGGCCGATGTGAGTGGAATCTGTGGATCATGTGTGGCCTCTGAAGAGCGTCACCAGTGTCTCCAAGTCTGTCAGCATCCTGATGGAGGGCGGCCCGACTCTCGTTCACGACCACAGCACTTGTGGACCACTTCTAGTGTACCCAGGTAGCTGTACCAGGTTGACTATGAGTGCCACGTAAGGGTCCTTCCATGTCTGCGCTGCTTTAAAGAGCATCTTGAGTGCTCCAGTTTCTCCTGGCTGAAGGAAAAGTACCCACGCTGTGTCTTGTTGCAGCACCTTGATGGCTGTCTCCTGCTGTAGGGACAGTTTTTCCGATCGATTCCGATACCTGAGTGTGCATTTTACATTACGCCGAGCCGCTGAGAAGGGTTTTGTCTGCACGCTCACCAGAAGCCAGTATTTCTGCGCCTGCATCAATTGCTATTGCCCGTCTGACGGCTCAAGCAGTAGAACGGGGGCGTGATGCGGGGCTGGGTAGGTTGGGCTTTGGCTTTTGTTCTTTTGCCTTTGGTCGGCCTGATGGTTTGCCTTAACTGTCTGCTCTGCTTCATGCACACCTGCCGTAGGTAGCTGTTGCCACGGAGGCTTACACACGTCAGAGTTACATTCTGCCAGTGGGCCCAAACTGCCGAACCATTCCGCGCGCCGGGCTGTTTTGGCGTAATCAGATGTCAAAACTGCTTTGGAACCCACCCGTGTCCAGAACTGAAATGATCGTTCGGCCTCCAGCTACAAAGTTGCAGAAACCCACCGCTCCTTCTGCTGGGCCAAGTGCACGGAAGGCTCTGAAGCCGGTGAGGCCTGACCTAAGTACATGAAGCAAGACAGTTTTAAGACAACAATTTTGCCGTGGCTCTTGTGAAGTCTTCACAGCGGCTCTACTCGCTGGCGCCGATCTTCACTTTCCAATCCTGCGCAAGAGACAGACGACGCTGACAGGCGTGTATTCTTAGAAGAAGGAATAGTACTTGAAGATGATGCCTAATTACTTGCAAGTTGCAAGAGATCTACGCACGTGACTACAAGGCCTTACCCGATCTTACCCAAAAGAAAACTGACAGCGACCTGTGTTCCAGACGCACCGCAATCCGAACCACAAAAGGACCCTCTACGCAGAACATCGCAGAACCTGGAGCTTCCGGTAAGGGGCATTAGAACTTGCGCGTAGCGTCGTAGCATTCGTTTGGCCGCGCACAGGCATCCAGGCGCGCAGACAGAAAGAAACGCACACAAATCAGAAGGCAGTCCGCAAACAATGCCTAGAAGGACATTGTTGCAAGTTCGGGCAAAGGCGCAGCCCGCCCGCTGCCGGGCCAATTCCGAGTTTGTCTTTCCGCACGGAGAACACGATTGCGTCAATGCGTGCAATGCTGGATGAACGCAGTTGCACGAGTGCGCTGGTCCTCATGAGGAAGATCCGAGCATGTGTGTGCATCACTGGGCAACGCCTGGAGAATGCCTGGAGAATACCTTGGCCAGATCTCGAACTTCGCGAGCGCTTCGCGACTGCGCTGTCTGCGCAGCTCTGTGCGTAGGTGCACGTGACAGAGAACGACTTGCTGGGCTTGTCCGTTGTTTTGTTCTCTTTCTGTTATCGGCTGCGAAAGCAATTTCGTGGCTCTTGGCTCTGGGGCCCTAGGCCCTCGGGCTGCATCGCAATACGCGCCGCCTCGGACTCGCGCGCTTTCCGTCATCGAGATCATGCTCCCAAGGCAATTCCGAATGAGTCGCCTGGAGCCTTCCACAAAACAAATCGCGGGCGCAAGGCTTCGAGGCTTTTTTCACCCATCCTTTCGAAAATGTGTGGCAGTGCCTGGTATTGGAACATGGCATGAGCAGGGCGGCGCTGGTCACTAAGTCCCGCGCAGTGACCGCAGCCTCTTTCTGCGCGAAAGATTGGTTCCGGCCGCGCCTGCGGCCTCAGCACCATGCTCCCAGCTGCCACCAGCGATGGAAATGTTCTCAGCCATGAAACACAGAGGGCTACATGCGCAGTCTTGGGGGCTTGGATTCACGCGACTCTGAACAAAAGTGTCATCCTTGCAAACAAGCTCATGCAGAATGTCAAAGCAGGGGCCGGGCCGTTGGGAAGCAAGAGTGGAGAGCCTGAACACTGCACCGTTGCAGCCTTTGGATTCCTGGCTAACTGGAGCCGCTATGAGCCGCTGAGCCAGCTCCGGGAGGAACAAGGTTGTTCGGCTTCAGGCCATGTCCTAAAAGCTTGCTCTTGTCTTGGCGGCTTGCTCCAAGGTTGAGGTTAATCACACCACCATAGTCATTCCACGCGCAAGGCTGCCGTTTTCTGTTCTCTCGCAGCAGCTAGCGGATCTGAGGCGTCGGACATCGTTTCCGTCTATGGCCGCCATGTCTCCTCGAAAGGCGCCGGTAGCCATCACCTCTCCCACGCTTTGCACGCCCGATCCGCAGGGCACCTTTGGCAACGTAGTCTAGTAGGCTCGAAGTGTGCAGCGCCGCAGTTGGTCCATCGTTCCGAAGCTGGAGCAAGTTCTGTCCAAGCGCCAGCTTGGCGGGACAGCATAAGCCAGCCGGATGTTGCATTCTCCAACGATCCAGAAGTGCCGCTGGAAAAGCTTCGGGGCAAACTGGCGAAGGCCAGCCCTCGGGATCTGGGCTCGACGATGTCCTCGGGGCTGATTCATCACGATTTGATGGTGGCACCCACCTTCCCCCCGAAGCCCTCTGAAACTCATTCTTACCCCGGTCCCCAGTTGGCGAACTCTAGCTTTTGTGAAGGGTTGGGGTGAATGGGCCCCTGTCGGGAGAGGTGTGGGGCCGTGAGTCGTTCCTGATCCAACAAAACACGGGGTCGCGACATACGCCGGGAGCGATGTCATGTTGACAGGGGCTGTTTCCCATTCCAACACCCAACAAGAAAACGCTTAGCCACGTGGCCTCCTGCAGATCCCAAAGGGACGACGTACATGGACTGAAGCTTCGCCCTGCTCCTTTGGCACGGCGATGTCACACAGCCTGGGCAAAAGAAACGCAAGCGCGCGCCCAGCACATTTGCCACCCGTCGTTCAGAGCACAACAAGACACGAGCGGCCGACTGTGCAAAAATCTCTGGCAGTGAACGCGTTGGCGCTTGCACCTGGGCACTGCACTTCAACTGCTGTAGTGGGGGAGCCTGTGGGACTATTGGTTCGATGGATAGGCACCCGTTCACATGTTCGTCGTGTTCTTCACTTTCGCTATGCAACGGCGACACGGAGAAAGAATCGTCTCCTGTTGAGCTCTGAAGGTGGTCTTGAGGCGAAGGCCTGCTTGCACTTCTTCGTGCACTTGACTGCTTTCGCCCTTACCCAGTTGAGCTCCGAACCTGCGAGAAACGCAAGACAAGTTGCCACACTTCGTTCTTGACACGCAAGGCCGAGCAAGGCCGAGAAAGGCCGAGAGCAGTGCTGAGGCTGCGGCTCTACGTGAGTCGCAATGAGCTTTTGCCTAACTCGGAAGTTGACGGTAGGATCCATTCCAAGATCCATTCCACAGAACAATTCTGCAATCTGGAGCGATGCAACCAAGGCGCCACAAGCTTTGTTGACAGCCCTCAATTCCTGCAACATCCAGCAGAGAGCAGGCTTCAGTTGTTTCCCCGGGCAAGTCAAAGCAATCGAGGCGCCCGGCCTTTAGCTTTACGGAGTTGCCAGCTGCTTCCAGGGGGCACCCCATCAGAACCTCAGTCAGGGTCTCGGGAGCTGCTGTGTGTTAAATCCAGTCGCTCGCAGTTGAGCTCACCAGATCCCTCCGGCAAGCAGGGACAGATCAAGCAGAAGCCTAGAAAGCACAAAGACGTTCTTCAAAAAATGCAAGCTGCGCGAGACATGTGCGAAGCTAATCGCAATGGTTGGCGACGAACTCCACAACAACAAAGAAAGCTGTCAGCGAATGACAGGAGCGCAAAACAGCAAAGGAGACCCAAGCCGTCAGGGCACCAGCTGAAACATGTTCGGAGACGTCAACACCATCCTCGGCACAGGATGGCGCCAATCCAAGATGTGACCTGCCTGCGCATGCATCTTGCTGCGAGATGAGACAACAAACTCGCCTAGGGGCCACACAATGTCTTTCACGACGGCGTCGATCTCGCTACTGCCTTTGGGTAGCTTTGACCTGCCGCCGCTGGAGTGTGTTGAACTGGACTGGGCTCTCCCAGGATGGCCTCTTCTGAAACTGCGTGGGCCCACGCAATCCTTTTGTCTCGGCTCCTGGGCAACGTAGAGAGCATTGCTCAAGGGCAGCGGCATTAAGAAAAAAACTCACAAAAACCCACGCGCTTCTTGTCAATCCAGGACCTCGTGATGTGAAGCAAAACAGAACATCCCGGACCCTCCCTTGGCCCTTTCTTGGTGACCCCTCAATCACCCCGCCCCTTTTGTACATGGCAAGTAAACAGGCAGTAAAATGGTAAGCCAAAATCTGCTAAAGTTCGAGCTTATGTGCGCGAGAAGTGCTGCACGCGACAATACGAAGTTGTTCATCGTGAGAAGTCACAGAAAAGATAAACAAGGACATGCCACAGTTCGCGGCCATGAGGAGTCTGCTTGAGGAAATGGTGTTTCAACCCATGCCTGCCAGCTCCATCAATGCGAAAGTTTTTTGGGAAAGCCTGCTTTTTGGCTTCGGCAAGCCTTTGCCCATGTCGCGCTAACCTGAAGCGAAGCAAAGGGTTTTAACATACACGAGAGTCCAGGTCATGTTGACAAGAGAGAAAAGACAAAGGGCGCGACAGACGCAGGAGGCCATGTCATGTCTCCTGAGAATCTGAGAAAGAAAATGAGCGAGACATCGACCGGGGAGCATGAGGGAACTAGGCCCCTTTCTACACCCTTGTATGGGTTCTAGGCTACCTCATTCCCTCATTCCCTACTAAGAACCAGCCGGTACGTGCAACAAAGGTAAGCTTGCAAAAATCTCTGGGCAGCCCAGAAACCACGTTATACTAAGGGTTCCCTTTTTTTGGGGTTGGTTACTTGATAAAGGGAACCTATAGAACCACAAGGCAACAAAAGGGCACCACCGGGCTACCAGGAATATACCGAAATATCATGGGTTCCCCTACTACCCCCAGATTCCCCCCCCCATATTGAAGGCTAATTTAAGGATAATTAAGCCTATTAAGGTTATTTAAGGGGAACCCAGGTGGGGGTAGTATAGAGGGGGGTAGGAATGTAGGGCTCCTATTCAGATCGACGCCGGCTCCCTTAGCTCGAACACCATCATTGCAGACAAGTCAGGCTGACCAGCTGGTGAATGACGCATATATATATATATATATGTATATATATATGTGTGTATATATATATGTATATGTATGTGTATATGTATATATATATATATATATATATATCAGAGACAACAAAACATACTCACACATGTTCAGTGAAGAAGCAGACACCCATGTAGACAAAAAAATGCAAGGGGTCACACATGTTCAATGAAGAAGCAGACACCCATGTAGACAAAAATGCAAGGGTGGGATAATACGAATGACAGGCATCGTAAGTCGCATGCCGATATGTATCCAACCAAAGGATTTTTCAGAGATATAGATGAAAAAAAAACATCTGCAGGTCAAAACCTAAACACGACGAGACCCAAAATGAATACATATGTATATATGTATATACATATATGTATATATACGCACATATATATATATGTATGTATATATGTATATATGCGTGTGCGTGCCTGTGTGTTTGTATTCTGTACATGTACTATGCGTCGCAAAAGAAGTGAACCGGCCCCGACTCCGAACTAGCCCGAACCTGCAACCCCCACACCCGCCTAGCATGTTTGCGAATCATCCCGAGGGCCCTCAACGTTTAGGGTTTAGGGTTAGGGTTTAGGGTTTAGGGTTTAGGGTTTAGGGTTTAGGGTTTAGGGTTTAGGGTTTAGGGTTTAGGGTTTAGGGTTTAGGGTGTAGGGGTTAGGGTGTAGGGTTTAGGGTTTAGGGTTTAGGGTTTAGGGTTTAGGGTTTAGGGTTTAGGGTTTAGGGTTTAGGGTTTAGGGTTTAGGGTTTAGGGTTTAGGGTTTAGGGTTTAGGGCTACAGACCCCGTATTTGGCGAACATACGTTGCACGATGGTCTTATACTGTGGCCAAGGCATATAATAGATCTCAACTCAAAATTATTGGGCAAAGTGAGAGCCCTCGGCCCGCAAACAGACGTGCAGACAAAAAGCAATGGGAAACTTGAATGCGCGTGTCTCGAAGTCACCGCCACAGAACTTGGCTGCTGCCATGGGTGCGTGGGTATACCCACAAATGGTGGCCTCCACGAGGCTTTGCAGGTTTTCAGGAGGATTAGTTGGGATTGTGGAGCTTGGGTCTGTTTGAAAAGTTTGATTTTTAGTTGACAGGGGCCTACTCTCGGTTGGCCTTTAAACCCTCTGAATGTTTTTCCTGGTTATGACCCTCTCGAACCACAAAAGGGGGAAACTTAAGACATCGCAAGGGCCTACCCAGTACTGTAGCTGAGCGGAGTCGAACCACGGACCTCACAATTGGGAAGAGCCAGGATTTAGGGGGTCATGGGGGTCATGGGTTTAGGGGTTTAGAGCGTCGGCGCCTGCCGCCGCCAGATGTTTTTTTCAAGCAAATTCCGACGGCTCGCAGCAGCCTCTCACTACAAACATCAACCCTAAACCCCAAACCCTAAACCCTAAACCCCAAACCCCAAACCCTAAACCCCAAACCCTATACCCTAAACCCCAAACCCTAAACCCCAAACCCTGAACCCCAAACCCTAAACCCTGAACCCCAAACCCTAAACCGCCCAGTTTCGAATCCGAAGCTAGCACGAAGGAAGGAGGCGCTCTCATCCTTCGGTTTCCCGAAGGGCTCCCCTGAAACAACACCTTACAAGCGCTAAACCCTAAACCCGAAACCCTAAACCCTAACCCTAAACCCTAACCCTAAACCCTAAACCCCTAAACCCCTAAACCCCTAAATCCCTAAACCCCTCAGCTATCAAGCAGTCCAGTCCCCAAGCCCTCTGCCGAACAAACAAACCTAAGCCAACAAAAAAAAAAATCGGGGGACAACGCCAAGCCCAACCGCCCAGGGTTTAGGGTTTAGGGTTTAGGGTTTAGGGTTTAGGGTTTAGGGTTTAGGGTTTAGGGTTTAGGGTTTAGGGTTTAGGGTTTAGGGTTTAGGGTTTAGGGTTTAGGGTTTAGGGTTTTCCGCGCAGCTCAGGGTTTAGGGTCTCGGGTTTGGGGTTTGGGGTTTAGGGGTTTAGGGGGTTGAGGGGTTTAGGGGGTTTAGGGGGTTTAGGGGGTTTAGGGGGTTTAGGGGGTTTAGGGGTTTTGGGGTTTAGGGCATTTACCCGACACCCACGAAAGCTTGAGCTCCAACCCGAAGCCCTCGACCAACCTGGTGACCAGACTGAAGATCAAATTCCTGCAGGGTGAAGTTCCAGTAATCCTGAGCAAGGGTTAGGTTTCAGGGTTTAACTAGAGTGTAGGGGCTTCGGGTTTCGGAGCTTCTGGGATTATAGTCATGACCGTATTTAGGGTACTCATCTTTACAGCACCCATACTTAAAAAGTACTCGTGAACCTTCAAGTATCTCTATCAACCACCCTAAGGGTCCACATACCTATATAGTATATATTGGGCCCGAAAGCTACTATATAGGAACCCCTTTAAGGCCCAAGTATGTACTACATAGGTACATGGACCCTTATGAAAGCATAGAGCGCGGGTTGCGGGCATTGGCCCTTCAGCTGTGATGTGAGCGAGCTCACGGGGGTTTAGAGTTCAGGGAGTTTTGGGCATTACGGGGAGGTGGTTTAGGGTTTATGGGGTTTAGGGCTCATAGGGTTTAGAGTTCAGGGAGTTGAGGGGTCTAAGGTTTAGAGGGTTTAGGGCTAAGGGTTTCGACTCTCGCAACTAGCCAGGGTCTAGGGCTAGGGGGAACCTACTCATACTCATCTGATGGGCGTTTCCATTCGGAACCCTAAACCCTAAACCCTAAACCCTAAACCCTAAACCCTGAACCCTAAACCCTAAACCCTAAACCTGTGGACCAAGGGCGTCTTGGTCGAAGGTTCACAGGATCCTCCGGTTGGGGGGGAAGTATGTTGGGATGCTCCCCCCGAAAACTAACAGCTTCTTTATAGGGATTGTAGTACCCCCAAATACCCTAAACCCAAAACCCTAATCCCTAAACACTAGTCCCTACCAAGGACTGTTCGTTTAAGGGGCGACATCCCAAGAAGCATGGAAGGCGTGGTGTCCCCACGAAAGTCGCAACAAAAAAAGAGATTGAACCTAATCTGGGTTTCGGTTTTTTTGGCTTTAGGCTTGAAGGTCCCCAAAAGCCCTAAGGCCTAGCCCTAATCCCTAGCCCGAAACCCTAAACCCCAAACCCTACAACCCCGAAAGGTGGAACCCTTCCTTCGTGAACCCTTAAATGAGCAGAGCGGCGGTCACAGAGAGCGAACATTCCTCGGGTGAAATGGGCATGTAGGCTCTGAGCAACCTCTACTTGCAGGTTTAGGGTTGAGGGTTTGGGGGGGGGTTAGGGTTTACGGTGTAGGATTTAGGGTTCCGCCTCCCAAAGCGACACCAGACCTTGACTAGGTCACCTAGTAGGACAGACAGGAATCCTCGAAGGCCCTTACGAAACCACTATGGGGTTTAGGGTTTAGGGTTTAGGGTTTAGGGTTTAGGGTTTAGGGTTCCAAGATGCACCTAGATCTCCACTAGCCCAGGGAGAAAAAGTTAAACTTCAAAGGTATTCCTTCTAAATAAGGCAACCCAAACAGCTTACAGTCCAACTATTGGCTAAGTAAGTCTACCCTCCATCCATGTCTTCAGACACCCAACGCCCACCCTCAACTCGAAACCCTTTGCGAGCACTGCCTCGAACACCCTTAGGCCTGTAAATACTTTAGGATCCAAGGACAGTACTTTAAGCGAGTAGAAGCCAGTGCTGGGACCGTTCTCTGTGTCTTCCCTTTTGGAGTGCCCTGAAAAAAGGGCCCCCCGCATTGCACCAGGCACCCAAACAGCGGATCACTGGAGCGTCCCATGTCGACTTTACGACAAATGGTTCAGCTCAGGACTGGCTGCACTCAGGAGGGTAGCTATAAATTAAACTTTTAGCTGCCTTAATAAGAAACCCAATAAACCCAAAAAAGGTAAGGATCTAAAGTTACAGTAAAGTACCACAAAGTCAGGACTGGCTGGGATGGACTCCCGAAGGCTCTTGACCCTCACCCCCATACTAGGCTGCCCAGTAACCAAGGCTTAAAAAGGGTGCACTTTTTTTTGCTTAAAGGGGTTTGTAAGGGAACCTAAACCCCCCAAAAAGGGAATAAGGGTACTACTGGGCATCCTAGCATAGATCCAGCAAATCAATGCCAGTGGGTGGCTTTTGGCAGGAGGAAGACGATGCCCATCCTTGGCATAACGTGATAACGTGTGCATTACAAACCCTAAACACTAAACCCTAAACCCATAACGTGCGCATTACACAGACGTGCTCCCATCCCCGCCCCTGCAGCCCCTGCAGACGGAAAAGAACCAAAGCCATGCACGCTTGCAGCTGCACAATTACCCCAAACGCGCCAAGGCCTCTGCTCTTAGAAACACACCTCAAACAACCTGTGTCCTCGAGCTTGTAATGAATTCTAGGGCTTCAGGCTGAAGGCAATCGCTCACGGATGCCTTGAGGCCTTGTGGCGCATGGGATTTAGGGCTTGTCGGTTTAGGCGAAACGGCTAGACTCAACTTGGAGGTTCATGGGTACTTATAACACCAAGTAGAAGCCTGCTTCTAACCTAGGCTTATAGGTACAGTTATAATTGGGGCTATAACTACCCTGAACCTCCAAGAAGGCTTCCAGCTTAGGAATGCAAGCATGGAGCATCGGCATCTCGTTCCCGAGGTTTCTGGCCTGCCAGGCAGCTTGCCTGGGCCGCTGTGGCTGGCTTACCGAGAATTTAGAATCAAACAAGCTGCTATTCGGTTCGCCTTTTGCGGACACACCATTCCGCAGGAATGTCTGCGGGTCCAGACCCCACAAAAAGACAGCTTACTGATAGTCCCTCGGGTTAGATCTTGGTAGCCCAGTAAGCATCTGATAAGGGCACCCTTTCGGGATTGGTTCATTACTTGATAAGGGGACCTTGAGCACCAAACTAAGGGCAACAGGGGAGCTTTCACAAAACCCAATTCATAAGGCAGGTAAACGCGAGGTCTGGGCAGTTTGTGGCTTGGTGGAAACCGCCTTCCCATGCGTAAATGTAAAGTTGGCGGGGTTGCTCGAAATTCGGAGGTCTCTATTGTAGCAGCTTAGCACACCCATGGTTCTGAATCAGGCATACTTGTCGGCTCGGGTGCACGAGTTCGGCCGCGTGGTGAACGTTGAGCTCGCATCTCTGCTTCCGCTGTGTGCACCTGTGCTTCATCTTATGCCGGGGTTCAGGGTTCAAGGGTTTAGGAAGGGTATCTGGGAGGCATGGCGCCCGGGCCAAGAATCATTCAAATGGTTCTTTGCGGCGGCGAACAGTTGCCCGTGCCTTAAAATTCACATAGAGGCCTCGTGGGCATTGTCCCTATCTTGCCCAAAGTTCCACAAGCAGCACCTTGCTGCGGGAGCGTAGCACACTAGCTTAGATGTGTGTCTCCTAAACTCCTCCTCACAGGGTCAGGAAACAAGGTCTAAGCTTGCAGCACACTTCAGTCCAAACGCACAACTTGCTGCAGACTTTTCCAATGTACCCCTCAACCCCAAAAACCTCAAATTTCGAAGCCTGTCTCCTCAACCCTCATTGAGTGGGATTTCAGAGCCGGTTGCCAACACCAGGACAGGGTTTTCCAGGTTCAGGGCTTCGGGTTGGGGGATTTTGGCTTTGGGGCTTGAGAGGTTTGGGGCCTCGGCGGCCTGAGCCGGAGGCTCCTAAATCTTAAGGTTCCCCGACCTAAACCACAAACCCAATGGCTTGATGTCACTGTGTAAGCTGAGCTGCGCGAAGTCCGATTTCAAGACGCGCCTCGGCAGAATGAAAAGGCTTCAAGGTTTAGGATTGCGCGGCTTAATTCTGCTCATCATGAGACCTGCCGTTTGGAGCCTGGCACTAAGTCTGCGATGAAATGCAGAAAGGACACATAGACTCCTAGGCCCTACACGTGCATAATTCTCTTCGTACGAGTTTCGCATAGGGAATTATCTATCACCAGGCTTGAGGGATTGCAGTGCCGCTTTCAAACCTCACAAGGGGTGAGGGTGTTTCAAAGACCCCCGGGCAAGAAGTGATGACACTCTGCGAACCCGTCCGCACCCTTTGTGTAGCGTTAGGGCTCAACCCAAGACCTGAAAGCAGGGCTATAAGTCAACTAAATATGGCTCTAACCACCGGTACCCCATATACTTACAACCCTACTCACAAGTACCCTGACGAACCTCCAAGTACCCCAGACTCCTCCCATCCCGCGGTGCCCCGCCCTCTTTAGGGCCCAGCTACTCCCCAAGGCACGTGGAGGTTGATTAGGGTACCTATAAATAGGTAGGGTTATAAAGAAGGGGCAACTATGGTTATAACCTTTTTAAGGGATAAATAGGTAGGGTTATAAAAGAAGGGGCAACTATGGTTATAACCTTTTTAAGGGCACCCTAAACCCCTAAACACCCTAAACCCTACACCTCCTCTACCCCTAAACCCCCTAAACCCGACCTCCCACAAGTACTCATGAACCTTCAAGTCTTCCATCCAAGGATCCCATGCTCTGAGAGCAGAAAGGGCACGGCGCTGACTTCGTCGACATGCCTGCGGAAGCCAAAGGCAAAGGCCAGACAACCCCCTAAACCCGAAGCCACGGTTTAGGGTTTAGGGTTTAGGGTCTAGGGTCTAGGGTTTAGGGTTTAGGGTTTAGGGTTTAGGTTTTAGGGTTTAGGGTTTAGGATTTAGGGGGGGTAGGGTACCCGGTCTGAGAGCCATGCTGGTACCTGCCCGCAAGGAAAGCACTCGGCCACCCCGATGTCGCCCGGACAACCCCTAAACCCTAAACTCGAAGCCCTCAGCGCTAAACCCTAAACCCTAGCCCTCAGCCCAAACCCGAAACCCTGAACCGCCAAATCGAGGTTTTTCAGGAAGTTGAAGGTTTCGGGTTTTTCAGTGCCCCCTTTTCCAGGGGCTTATACGCACATAATTCCGTGCTTCTTTGAAATTTACCCCTAAACCCTAAACCCTAAACCTAAACCCTAAACCCTAAACCCTAAACCCTAAGCCCTAAACCCAAAACCCTAAACCCACCGAACCACCCTGGGCAAGATGCATTTCGGACACCAGCTGCAGGGTGAGCAGGAAGGGCTCTGCTCCCTCACTGTCCTGGCTTGAACGTCGGCTGAGAGATTTGGGGCTTTATGATCAAAGGGTTTAGGGTTTAGGGTTTAGGGTTTAGGGTTTAGGGTTTAGGGTTTAGGGTTCAGGGTTTAGGGTTTAGGGTTTCGGGGGTTTGGGTTTAGGGATTGGGGTTTAGGGTTTAGGAGCTAGATCCCCAATAGTACGATTCCCCTATAACGAGGACAAGAAGGTACACCTTATGTCGGAAACCCCGATTTGGAGTCGAGCCCCACTCTCCTTCAAACCCCTATCAGCCCTTGAGGCACCATCAAAAGCTTCATCCTCAGGGGATCCGAATAGAGATCCTAGCTTCGAATTGTCAGAGGGCCCTAACCCTACATTTAGGGTTTCAGAACCCCAAAACCCCATATAGCATTCTGGTTTCTTGAAAACGATAAAAATAGGCCTCACGAAAATGGGGGACCCCAAAAAAACCAAATGGTATAATAGGATCCCCTTAGAATACGGAAGCCGAATAGCGTACCCCGAATATCGTAATGTTGTATCCTGATTAGTGTGCACCCCGTCAATAATGAAAAGTTTTCAAGAAATAATTCAGGGGGCAAAGATTCGGCTGCCCCCCCCCCACTATCATGAAAAGTTTTTCGGGCATGGGTTTCGGAAGAGAGAAAAAAGCTTACCTGAGCTGAGCTCATCTGAGCTTACCTGAGCTAACCCTTGAGGCCTGAGGTTGTCGGGCCCTGAAAACTTCAGTCTCCAGGCCAGCCCCAAAACTAAGTTTTCCTTACAAAATGTTTTTGTACCGAGGCCGGGCAATCAAATTTCCAAGGGGGTAGTCCAGCAGCTGCCCGAATGCCGTATAATATAAAAAGTTTGCTCCCCCGGAATTATTTGTTTTTGCGGGCTAGTTGGGTTTGGATCCAGAGGCCTAAGGGCTGAGGCTTCCTAAACCTTGAGGCCTGAGGTTGTCGGGCCCTGAAATCTTAAGCCTCCAGGCCAGCCCCAAAGCTAAGATTTCCTTATAAAATGATTTGCACCGAGGCCGGGCAATCAAATTTCAAAGGGGGTAGTCCAGCAGTTGCCCGAATGCCGTATAATACAAAACGTTTGCTCCCCCGGAATTATTATCTTTTTTTGCGGGCTGGCTTGGTTGGGATAGATGGATCCCCTTTAAATTCATATGCAGACAACATTACCTAAGAGGAAGAGGAGAGGAAGAGGAGAGGGAAGAGGAGCCAAGAGGAAATGAAGAGGATCCCGGCCCGGGGGGCGGGGGGGGGGGGGGGCCCGGGGCCGAAAATTAGTTTGGGGGGTACCGTTTTTTTTGCTACTACAGTATTGCGGGGGCGGAATTGGTTGGGGGGGGGGGGGGGCCACACACTAATCAGGAAACCACATTAACCCCCCATGCAGAGTATTTACATACTGCTTCTTAGTCGGGAGTTCGGGATTTGGAGCTGTTTTTTGTGCTCACCCTAAACCCTAATCCCGTAATCCCCACTTGCCCGCAACGAGCGCAAGACCCTTACACTCTCCGTGAGACTGAATGGATGGAAGTTCAAGTACGTGTTGGGTTGCTTGAAGTTTCATGGGGTACTAAAAAGCCCAGGGTTCATTATAAGTAGGGTGATTTTTGGCTTTTCCCTTTTTAGGGCACTTGTAACCCTACTTATAAGTACCCATGGACCTGGACAAAACCACTTGCAACCTAGCGCCAGTGCCTCAAGGCCCAGGAGAAAAAGGTCTTCGGATTTAGGGTTAGGGGTTTAGCCACGCCCGCGCCTAGACGAGAGCGCGACCTTCGTGCAAAAGCGAGCAAGCACCGACCTAGTCCCTCTTACCCTGGACGCTACTGGGAGGTTCAGGGTACTTGTAACCCGAATTATGACTGTGCTTATAAGCTCAACAAAGCCCCTCAAGTACTTAGAGTTGTAAGTAGACTTAGAATTCGGGCGATAAGTCCCCATGAACCATCAAGTAGAACCCTCGAGTTGACACACCGTTTGGGGCATCGCCCTTTTCCTCAACTTATTGAGTGCCAACAACTCCATAATTGCAACTCTGAGACCTAAACGCTGAATCCCAGAATCCCTGTACCCACAGAAAAGGCCTGTCCTGAAACGGCTGCATGGAGGTACAGTTTCCTCGAGCTCCCAATTGATTCGAGGTAGAAAGCTTTGTGCCCCTTATTTAGGAGAAGGCCTGAATTCGTACTACATATGCTGCTCCGCGCCTTAACCAAAAAAGAGAACCACAACTGGAAGGTCAGCGTTGCTCAGGCTGGCTCGCGGTAGATTTGAATGGCATGCTCATGCTTCGAGACGGCTTGGCGGCTGATATGCAAAATAAGTAAACCTAAGTGTTCTCCAGAGTTCTGTGGTTGAGGAGTGAGAGTTGTAGTTCAGGTTGTGGGGTTCATATGTTGCGCATGCATTCTGCTATACGTTGTGCTGTTGAGGGTAGAATCCTTTGGGTCCAAGGAACCCTAAACCCTAAACCTTGAACCCTAAATCCTTTTGAACCCAGACTTGCTAAACCCTAAACCCTAAACCCCAAACCCTAACCCCCTAACCCCCCCCCCCCCCCCCCCCGCCCAGCTCATTTTCGTCCACCGAATCAGAACTTAAACCGAAAGTACCCGGGGCTTGGCCCTGTTTTAGGATTTTGGGGTTTTAAGTAAGTTTCTAGGGTAGGGCGGGGAGGGGTCCTAAACCCTAAACCCAGCACCCCTTCTCCAGGCCGCGGCGCTTTGGCCAATGACATCCAAGGGATTGTTCCAGGACTTTTGTGACCTGTTCCTGGGGTGGTTGGGGTTCAGGGGTTTAGGGTGTTGGGGTTTGCGTTTCCTGCATGTTTGGGGTTAGGGTTGCAGGGTGTTTGAGGGTGTTTGGTAGGGTCGCAGGGTTTGAAAGTTTAGGTGCCTTGGGAAGTTTAGGGTTTACTGCAGACAGAGTGGAAAGGGAAGGTGGGAGGGATGAAGAGCCCCATACGCAAACACAGTTATCGATCTCAGCGTGTGGTCTTTCCGCGAAGTTCCCGGGCAAGTGGTGTTTAGGGTTGGAGGGTTTAGGTGTCTTGGGGTGCCAGGGTGCCTTCTGGTTTGTCTTGTTTTGGCTTTGGGGTGTTGCTTTTGTTGGGGGAACTCCTATCTTTGTGCGGACTCTAGTACCCAATCCTAAACCCTAAACCCTAAACCCTAAACCCCAATGAAGGACTCTGCCTGAAATATCTTCTAAGAGATATTCAAATCGAGAACCCCTGCTACTAGTTTCAGGTAAAGGCTTTTTGTTGGGGCCCTCTCGGGTCACGTCTTCTCTTAGACCTCAGGTACCTGTGACTGGCTTCTTATGCCTTTGGAGGTCAGGGTTTAGGGTTTAGGATTTAGGGTTTAGGGTTTAGGGTTTAGGGTTTAGGGTTTAGGGTTTAGGGTTTATTAGGATTTAGGGTTTAGGGCTTAGGGCTTAGGGTTTAGGGTTTAGGGTTCACATGCCCCTAACTCCAGAAGGTGACACAAGCTTCCTGTGAAGGGACCCTCATTCGAACAACCCGACTTTTCAGCCACACACAATAGCAAATCACCCACGCCTGAAACCTACAACCCTACACCCTGAACCCCCTACAAGCTTGAACACTAAAAGCCCCACAACGCGACAAAAGCCTACAAACACCCTGCAAGCAATAAACCCAACAAGCCTCCTATCATGCCTATATAAAACCCCTGCAATCCCGTAAACGCCTTTTAAGGCCCAACAGCGATTCGTGCCCCGTCTTCCAGGGTTTAGGGTGCTAAGGGTCGGTTTAGGTGTTTTTTTTTTTAGGGTTTAGGGTTTAGGGTTTAGGGTTTAGGAGACTTAGGGCTTCTAGCCACCCGCCGAGCAGATCAGCCAGGGTTCGGAGCATATACTTGGAAGGTTCATGGGTACTTTTTACCCCAAGTAGAACCCTAAACCCTAAACCCTAAACCCTAAACCCTAAACCCATGAACCTCCAAGTAGGGCTTGGTGTGCAAGACGCAGAGAACAACTCCCCAAGCTTCGTCAAATTCGTCGGGGCAGCTCTGGCCAGACTGTGGAACCATCTAAGGCGACAAAGCCGCCCTAACCTGAATCCGCTTACTACTAGTTGCTTAAGAACCCCGAAAGAATAAAAATAGTCTTCCTTATTAAGGGGTAATATCGGGAATACGATTTTTTCTTTTTTCTTCTTTTGGGGTTCTTACGCAAACAGTAGTTTAGGGTCTAAGCCTAAACGCCCCTAAAGACCTCTAGACCCCAACCCTTCAGAAGCCTTAAACCCCAAAGCCTCGTCCCCCACCCCAAGCCCTAAACCCTGAGCCCTTCTGAAAGACCCAGGCGGCTGGAGGGAATAGTTTCGGAAGTAGTCCAGTGGAAGCTCGAAGGCCGTGGTCTTCTTCCAGCCCATAAAGCAGACCTCCGACACTCCGAGAACAGCCGCGAAGAAAACCCTAAACCCTAAGCCCTAAACCCTACACCCTACACCCTAAACCCTAAACCCTAAACCCTAACCCCTAAACCCTAAACCCTAAACCCCAACCAAAAGACACTGACCCAAAATCCTCAACCACACACCACGATGTGGGGTCAGGCCGGGGGGGGGGGGGGGAAAAGTAAGTACAGGCTTAAAAAAAGGTTTAAACAGAAAGTTGGCACAAAGTACAGGTTAGAACAAAAAACTGTTGTCACATAGTCCGGAACAGTCCAACCCTCGGTGGGGGGGGGGGGGACGGCATAAGGATTTCATTATCTTTCAGGCCCTATATCAGCCCAGAAGCCTGTAGGAATACAAAGGGTGCCCGTTTTGGTTTCACGGGACTTGGTTTAGGGTTTAGGGTTTAGGGTTTAGGGTTTAGGGTTTAGGGTTTAGGGTTTAGGGTTTAGGGTTTAGGGTTTAGGGTTTAGGTCGACCCGCAGTACCCAATTGTACCAAGCGCCTCCCTTCTGTATACGGGGTCTACATGCTGGTATTCCTATCTGTGCGTTGCGGGTCCAGGTTTAGGGGGTTTTAACAATGTACAGGGACTTGAAGAATCTCAACATTCACGCTGCCGAGGCGTTCGCAATTCAGATTTCACTCGCTAATGAAGACACGTTTTGCCGGCATGCCAGATTGTCGCTAAACTAGAGAATAGTCAAACGCCCAACCCTAAACCCTAAACTCCAAACCCTAAACCCTAAACCCAAGTGTTGACAAACAACCAGGATCAGAAGTACAAAACGTCAGAGATTCAGTGTTTCTATAAAGTTACAGCAGGTAGGGTACCCAGACCCCTTGGGGGCATTCAAAAAGTAGAACCCCCAAATGGTACCCTATCCTACTATCGGGTGAGTCTTATAGGAACCCTTAAAGGGACCTAATTTCAGGATCCTCCCCGGGATCTGGCCACCCTAAACCCTTAACCCTAAGCCCTAAACCTTTTTGCCACTAAGCCTTGCCACTAAGCCCGAAACCCTAAACCGGGTTGACAGGGCTGATGGCTTCTACTCTCAGCAGCGGAAACTGCAACTGCGGGAACACCCCCAAAAAACACAAGCCTAAAGGCACACCAGGGTTTAGGGTTTGGGGTTTGGGGTTTGGGGTTCACGGTAACCCTAAACCCTAAACCCTAAACCCTGAACCCTGAACCCTGAACCCTGAACCCTGAACCCTAAACCCTAAACCCTAAACCCTAAACCCTGAACCCTAAACCCTAAACCCTAAACCCTCAACCCTCAACCCTAAACCCTAAACCCTAAACCCTAAACCCTAAACCCTAAACCCTAAACCCTAAACCCTAAACTCGAACGACGCCACCTCCGACTCATGCTCAAACTGGCACGCGGTCTCCGTTGGTGCCACCTGACCCATGGGATGCCAGGACCCCTCTGCGGGAGTATCTAACCAGCACTCAGTGCTCCAGTTGCCCTCGGACCAAGCAACTCCTACCCGAAGGTAAACACAACTCACATGCCTGCTAAGGATTCCGGTTTAGGGTTTAGGGTTTAGGGTTTAGGGTTTAGGGTTTAGGGTTAGGGTTATTCCGAGTTGGGATCTACACCATGGTCCCCTGACACACCTCACCCCCTGCCCCAGGTCCCTGTGCACGCAGAGACTACGTGCTGCGCCGACCGACCAAGTCAAAGTACACAACTAGGCCCCACTACCTTGAGTCCACAGCACCCCTAAACCCTAAACCCTAAACCCTAAACCCTAAACCCTAAACCCTAAACCCTAAACCCTAAACCCTAAACCCTAAACCCCTAAACCCTAAACCCTAAACCCCAAACCCAACCCAAAACACTAGACCCGGAACCGAGCAATGGGGGCTGTGCCTTCTTCAGCATGAACCGTTCTTGCCCCGAAGGTACGGCCTGCCGCATCATTGAGTAACTTACTTCTCCAATATCCAAGCGAAGAAAAGGTTAAACTTTATTGCTACTACTACTATTATGAGTATTATTATTGTTATTGTTATTATGTTTATGATTATGATGATCGTTGTATGATTATTATGATCAGTATTATGAGTATTTTTTTAATGATTGTTATGATTTTGTGTACAGAAAAAAAGGAGACCCCAAAGTTAAAGTTCAACTGTTGGCTGGTAAGGTAATGAGCAAGAGATTTAGGGTTTAGAGTATAGCCTTTATTCCCGAACGTCCCCCCGAATCGAAAACCCAAACCGCGCCCACCCAGGTCGCGAGAAGCCAGCCGAACTCCATCAAAGCGACGGATCTCAAACAATCCAAGCACCCGACGGGGCCCAAGCAAGATGGACCAAGCCAAGACAACCCAGAAAAAACGAATTTCCTAACCCGCCCGCCACCACTCTCACCTCTGTTGGGATACTGTAGGGGGGCGCCGCTTTCGGCCTAAACCCCCTGGCCGGAGACCTTGAAAGTGAGATCCATAAGCAAGCTTGGAATTTGGATGTGATTCTAGAACCTGATTTTCGATGAGAAGGCCCTTCCTCCGCATGTCTTCCTACAGCGTTCAACACCCTGGTCCCCTAAACCAGGAGCCTTCGTCTGTAGCGTAAGCGCCTGGACTCTCAACCTCCTACGCTCTACCCAGACCCCTTGAAGGATCCAAAAAGTAGAATCCCAAAATAGTACACTATACTATTGGCCTTAGAGGGATCTACTTTTTGGATCCTCGCAGGGGTCTGGGTAGACGGTAAACCCCTAAACGCTGCACCCTTCAACCCTGAATTTCTACGCGCAAAAACTACACCCGTTGAGACCCTGAAAGCTCTCCGGTCGTTCCCTCAGCAAGACTCATGGAGAGCAAGCTTAGGGTGTAGAATTTCGGGTTTAGGGTTCCGGGCTTACATGGCCATTCTCTAAATGGATGGATCCGCCCTCGGCCTTGGGATCTGACAGGGGGCCGCGGTGTTACCCTAAACCCTCAACCCTTAACCATAAACCGCGGGGTTGAGTTTGTTTTTGTTGTTTGCCTCCCGGGCTGAGGGTTTGCAAAGGGTTGAGGGTTAAGGGTTTGGGGTTGAGGGTTTAGGGCTACTTGGAGGTATGAGACTCTGCTATTCCACAGAGACTGGAGACTGAGGAGGAACGCAAACAGAACACGTCTCAACTAGTCACTTCTTAGGGGTTGATGGCTTAGGGATTAAGGCTTCTTGTGCACTACTTATACTCCTTTCCCCAGTGGCGTAGGAGCAAGAATGATACAAACTTCTGGCTTAGGTTTATGAGGGGTCCGAACCCCCCCAAGAATGGAACAAGGCTAGTACTAGAGAGCCCCGGCCCAGCCTAGCAATCCTAAACCCTAAACCCTAAACCCTAAACCCTAAACCCTAAACCCTAAACCCTAAACCCTAAACCCTAAACCCTAAACCCTAAACGGGAGGGGTGCAATGTCGCGACCTCGGCCGAAGTGATTGAACAGTCGAGATCCTCGGACGTGAAGAAGATGGTGAGGGCATCGGCCTGCTTTAGGGGCGATAAACCTAATCAAAACCCTAAACCCTGAACCCTAAACCCTAAACCCCACACCTACATACCCAAAGCAGCTCCATCCGTCCCGTGTGGGTCTAAAGAACCTGGGCTACAGGGTTTGCTGCAGGGTGGCATCATGGCAAAATTAGCCGCCTGCCAAGTGGCAATAGCGTCCATCACAGATCGTACTAGGTTGATTTTGTTTGACAGTTAGTCGGGGTGGCGGGTTCAGAGCTTTTTTGGGGTGAGCCCCTGAACTCCTAAACCCGAAGCCCGAAACCCTGCAGCTATTCAACCTTCCCAAACCCCAACTACTAAACACTCAAACCTCTGATGTCAGCGCCTATTTCTCAGGGCGTTGGCAAGCCGCAAGGCACCTACGCACCTAAGGGGCCCCGAATATAGACCCCCCAAATGGTAGGGCTTCCCTTATAATTAACTTATAATTAACTAATAACTAACTTATAACTAACTTATAATTAACTTATAATTAACTTATAATTAATAAGGCCCCCAATATTGTACCCCCTAATTTCGGAGACCATTACATGGGCCTTGAAGAAGGCGCTGGAGTCGAAGACCCATATCGGCCACGGCTTCACAACCCATCCGCCTTGCGTTTCCGGCCCATCAGTGCACAGCAGCGATCGGTTTCTAAGGCCCTGCAGACCCTCTGATAAAACGTTTCAAAGATGGCCCTCTTACCGGTTTAGGGTTTGGGAGTTAGGATTTAGGGTTTTAGGGCTCCTATAAATCCAAGACGAGGAAATTGAAATACTCTAAGGGCTTACACAGGCTTAGGGTTTAGGGAGCGCTTTGCTGCCCGCATGGCTGACACCATCGCGTTAGGGTTTAGGGTTGAGGGTTTAGGGTTTAAGGTCTAGGGTTCAGGGTTTAGGGCGAGGTTGTGCAAGTCAAAATACAGAGGTAGATGGGCAGCCAGGAAACAAACGCTCAGCACACCGCTGCCTTGTCTACCACAGAATCAGAAATGAGAAAGCCGGAGCCGTTTGCCATGAAAGTCACAACAGCCAACAACCTTATGCAGTCTGGTCTCTTGGCCCAAAAATCCTGAGCATCACAGTCCTTAAAGCCTTAGGGTCTGTGGGGCTCACAGCCCGAAACCTGAAATCCAATTGCTCGCAGAGCCACGAACGCTGCGCGGCTGCAGCTTGTAGCCGTGCGACTCGATCTGGACAGACAGGGTGTGAGTCGTATAGGGGGGAGGACAGGGTCCCAAAAGTGAGGGTCCCCCTTGGTGGTCCTTCTTAAGGAGGGTCGCTATCTGTACTTGAGGGTAAAGCAACGGGACCCGGATTTTGGGAAACTTCATATACATGATGCTATCGGGGCCTCTCCATTAGAATACTTAGGTGCTTTTGGATTTCTATTGGTACAATTTAGGGACGATAGGGGGCGAATACTGGTTTCTTGACTTGAGAGCAGGGGGCCCCGAAGTTTGCACGCGGCCGGTGTATTTTTCCTGGCTGGCATGCAGCTGCCAACCGAGGATTCGGACTTTTCGGGGATATGCACCTTCTACTCAGGCGCAAGCCCTGAACCCTAGACCCTAACCCTAACCCTACCCTCCCACCCGCTCCGTGAGCTTGAGTCCCAAAGATGTCAGGCCAAAGGTCCCCCCGAGCCCCGACAGCCGGCGTTCTCAGCACAATAAGCTCCCCACCTACCCTCCCCTCAACCATAAAACCCTAAACCCTAAACCCTAAACCCTAAACCCTAAACCCTAAACCTAAACCCTAAACCCTAAACCCTAAACCCTAAACCCTAAACCCTAAACCCTAAACCCTGACCCCTAAAATCCCGCACCAGGGATCCGGGCATAAACGTCCGGGACGTGGGCATACGCGACCTGGGCAGTGCATTTTCAACTACACTCCAAGCCCTAGAAGCCCTCTAACAAAGGGGGTTTAGGGTTTAGGGTTAGGGTTTAGGATTTAGGTTTAGGGTTGCTTAATGTTTGGAATGGGATTTTTTTTGGGGGGGGATTATAGTATATTGCTACAGGGACCACAAGAGAATTCTATTCGTAGATGTTTCCAACCCTTCTAGTACCATGAACATTCGTGGTCTGAAGGATGGAATAAAGTGGGAAAGTGAGGCTTTCAAGGCCGTTTGGACAGATCACTTGCAGGGACATGTCCGAGACGCATCTCACGCTTGCCTTTGTCCGAGTCCTCTTCTTCATGCAAAGACAGTAGCCCTGAAGGTGAGACTGAGAGCAATGTCATGTCCTTCGCCTTCGCTCATGGATGACTCACGGCTCGAACTTGATACCTGTGGCTTCTTCACTGGTCCTCCACAGCATCTCGACTGCTTTCGGGTCGTTCTCATAGGCTTTGGGCGGGTTTGGCACAGCGGGGCCTGAGGTTCCCGAATTCTTGGGGCCATAGAGAACACCACTTTCGGCGTCCGGAGCCACCATGCATTTCAAGAGGCCCATGGTCCCATCTTCAGGTGATTGGGCAAAGCAAGGCATGAGGCACCCGATCAGGCAATCCGCGCAACAGCCGTGCCTTCGTTGCTGAGTTCATAAGCCCCCCAAAACTGTGTACCCTTTCAGTTCTATAGGGGATTATAGTATCCCAAAAAGTGTAAAGTGTACTGATTCAGCTACTAAGGTGCTTCAAGCCGTTGGCGAGATTGGTGGCCGAGCCACCCGGGTGTGCGCAAAGGGACCGTACCTTGGACCCGCGCGCTGCCAACTTCTCGTGAAGCCCATAGGTAAACACCTTGGGAGCCCAGAGTAGCCATCTCATAATAAGGGCACCCTTTTTTGGGGGGGTTGGTTGCTGTATAAGGGAACCTTGAACCGAAAAAGGGCAGAACCCTAAACCCTAAACCTTAAACCATAAACCCTAAACCACTGGGCTACCAGGACACTGAGTTCGCCAACTTGGTTTGGAAGTAGCGGTGATAGCAGGCGCCCCCCATCAGTTTGATGGAGTCCCCACCCAAGTTGCCACCATTCCTTGGTGCTACCAGTACCCATACTACACTAAGGCTACCCCTTTTTTGGCGTTGGATCCTTCAGTAGCCATAAGAGGAACCCAGAACCAAGAAAAGTACTAAAGTATAGTTCTCCAGAACACAGTTTTCTAAGGGAACCCCCCATAACCCAGAAAGGGCAAAACTAAGTGTAATTATACTACTCAGCTGCCAAGATTCTTCCCGAAGTACTTCTCCTCCAAGCCGTTGTTGACCTCGACCCAAGAGACCCTAAACCCTAAACCCTAAACCCTAATTCCTAAACCCTCGACCCTAAACCCTAAACCCTGAACCCTGAACCCTAAGCTAGGTCCTAGTGACGGTGTGAAGCCGACCGAGGCTGGAATGGCTGACAATGCGAGCGTCTCCATTTGCTGCTGCCTCAGCCTCCAGCGGTGGGGTTTAGGGTTTAGGGTTTAGGGTTTAGGGTTTAGGGTTTGGGGTTTAGGGTTCTCAGCCTCCAGCAGTGGGAACAACTCTGCCGTGAGGAGGAAGTGAGATAGGTGGTTTGTCTGCATCTGGGTGTCATAGCCATCCTTAGTGGCTTCGTCAGGTGTGGCCATGATGCCCGCATTGTTTGCGAGGCAGTAGATCTTGGTGTACTTTGACCTTACTTGCTGAGTTCCCAAGGCCCCCAAAAAGTGTACACTGTCAGTTCTATTTGGGATTAGAGTATCCCAAAAAGGGTAAAGTGTGCTTACTCAGCTACTGAGTGACTTGATCTCTGCTGCCGCCTTGCGGACACTCTCGAAATCCTGCAGGTCGCAAGCGACGTCGCAGAACTTTCCTCGGCTGGCCCTGAAAAACCCCGAAAAACTATTCCTGAATATGACCATCCTAAACCCAAATAAGAGAAATTACAAAATGTCCCAAGGGCCTACCGAGTTTCCATCTGGAACGATCTCCTTCAGCCGCTGCAGAGAATCGGCGACTCGCTGGGATGGTCGGTTTAGGAGAAGAACCTCCCCACCCAGCTCAGCTACCACCTTACTTCTCCAACAACCAAGGGAAATATAAATTTAGCTGTTCCTACTAAACAAGGAAACCCCCCAAAGAGTTTAAAGTTCAACTATTTGGCTAAGCAAGCCGCCCATGCAGCAACGAAGCCCGTGCCCGAAGTGGTTCCCGTGATGACAAAGACCTTTCCATCCACGCGAGGGAGTTCCTTCTTGAACTTGGGAAACCACTTGGAGTTCGGCATCGACACAAGCCACGGATCCTAAGGTCCTCCGGCAAACTCCTGCAACCAGGCCAAAAATTGACTGCAGATGGCTGCGGCACCACATACGATGCTTCAGGAGCATCTTCCTTCATCGTGGGGTTTTCGGGCATGGGCGCGGGCTTTCTGCACTTTTCAAATGCCGCGAGAGCTGTAGCAGAGGTTCCTTTTGGAGCTTCATGGGTACTTCTAAGTAGGGTTGCAAGTAGGGCAAGTATGGTTATAACCGCATGTAGCTACTTAATTTAATTCATAGACATGTACACATGACTATCCCCGAATCCCTAAACCCTAAACCCTAAACCCCTGAACCCTAAACCCTAACCCTAAACCCTAAACCCTAAGCCCTAAACACCCTAGCAAGCATGAACAGGCCAAGCCATTAGGGTGCTGAAGGCAGCCATCATGTCCCAGTTGGTTATCGGGATGTACGAGAGCATGATGCCCTGGAAACAGGACGGTTTTGGAGGGTTTACGGTTTAGGGTTTAGGGTTTAGGGCTTAGGGTTTAGGGTTTAGACAAGGTCAAGCTGCTACAGCGTTTTCATACCCGAAGTTATAGGGTCATGCAAGCGAGCCGAGGGGGGGGACCTGAGTCCTGCAGGTAGAGGCACAGTTCGTACTGGGTTTACGACTTCTTCGCGATGTTTTGTGGGAATCGCTTTCCATGCGTCAGTGCCCCCCGTGCAAATCCACATGATGATGCCTAACCCGCCTAGTTAATTTTCGGGCCCATTACGCAAAAATGGCTACCGTGGGCCGTCTGTTATTGCATAATGTTCAAATATAAGGGTGCTGATGTTGGCAATTGTCTAGGCAACTGCATTAGTTCTCGGCCGTTTGCCATCGCAACCCAGTAAGAACGAACACTTTGTTGGCTGGAACGTCCGGCAGCATCACCTTAGATTCTTAGATCAACTCCGAGAGGGAAAGTATGAACTGTCAAGCGGACTGCACAACAAACAGCGAGCCCAGGTGTGCATGGACGTATCCCCGATGGTGAACCCTAAGACCTGGCGCCTGAACACTTAGATGGGCAAAGTGTGCTCAACAGCCGTGTTGGTCGTGTCTATAAATACAGATCTAAATACGTGTATACGTATATGTATATGTATATGTACATGTATATGTACATCTATATCTATATCTATATCTACGTTTCTCTATATGTATGTATGAATATGTATGTATATATATATATATATATATGCCTCCCCCCCCCCCTCAAAGATCCACCGTTTTGGAGACTTGCAGTAGACAACGCAGTTCCCGTAGCTTTTACTCGTTTCTCCGGACGAGACGTACAACCACCTGAAACATACTGAAAAACACAAATATATCATCAGTAAAGTATCTAAACAAAACCTTATGGCGTACGTACCCCTTTCACTAGTCTTTCACTCAAAACCACCCTAAACCGTCGCTATATTAAGATATGACAGCACACAACCACCTGAAGCACCCTGAAAAACAAGAATGCAACCGTAAAGTATCTAAAGGGCTTCTGGCGGTCTCAGGGAATAGTGAAAAGATATTTGCTCACAGTATCCTCGCGTCCCCGGCACTTACAGCAGATGATGTTTTTGCATCATCTTATGCCTTCTTTATTGTATGTGTTTGATATACAATACTTGTACCCTATATACATACATGATGTGGGTATTTCTTCTACTTTCTCTTTGGATTAGGGTCTAAACCCTATAGACGGTTTTAGAGATAAACCCTGAAAAGACCCGAAACCTTTCAACGTTATAGGGTTTAATATGGTTTAATGGTTTACAAACTTAAGGTCCGGGCATGTATACCTTCAGCTCCCATGGGGTTAAAACCGTTGAGCCTTTTTGGGCCCTATAGGGCTTTAGGGCTCAGACCCTAAAAGTTTAGCGAAAAGGTGTAAATGCCTCAATCTTAAACCTACATGGGCTTACGTTTAAGTGCCTAAATCACAGGGTTATAAGGTTCTGCTCCTTGGTACTGCCTAAACCTTAAGCCAATAGGGTCTAAACCCTATAGGGCTAACTCCGTGACGGTTCTAGAGATAAACACTGCAAAAAAACTCAAAACCTTTAACCCCTATAGGCTTTAATGGTTTACAAACCTAAGGTCTGGGCATGTAGACCTTCAGCGCCTATAGGGTTAAAGCCTTTGAGCCTTTTTGGGCCCTATAGGGCTTTAGGGTTCAAACCCCAAACGGTTAAAGTGCCTCAACCTTAAACCCTAAGGTTTGGACTTTATGGGCTTAGGTTGTAATGCTTATAAATCTTAAACCCTAAACCTTAAACCTATAGGGTCCAAAGCTTAAAGGTTTAGGTTTAATTGCCGACTTATGTGCAAATGCCTAAATCTTAAACCCCAAACCTTTAAACCTCAACCATATAGGGTTCAAAAGTTAAGGGTTTGGGTTTAATTGTTTAACCCAAAAGGGTTTCGGGGTAAACCCTTAAACCAATAGGTTTTAGAGAATAAGCCCGCAGTGGAGCTGAGGAGGGCGGGGCCAGTGAATCCGGATTGTTGAAGATGGTGGGCTTAGGGTGTTCCTGCATTTTTAAGCTTGCATTTAGAAATCTACGTTAAATGCGGGCAGACCCCAGGAACCAAGAACCAAGAACCAAGATGCTCAGGAGTCTTGATTCGTGGCTCTTGGTTCCTGGCGCTGGGCTGCATATAAAACTGCATTAAAAAATTTAAGTTAAATGCAGACCAGCCCCAGGAACCAAGAACCAAGAACCAAGATGCTCAGAACTCTTGATTCTGGAATCTTGGTTCCTGGGGCTGGGCTGCATTTAAAACTGCATTTCAAAATTTAAGTGCAATGCAGACCAGCCCCAGTAACCAAGATTCCAAAATCAAGAGTTCTGAGTATCTTGGTTCTTGGTTCTTGGTTCCTGGGGGTGGTCTGCATTTAACTTAAATTTTTAAATGCAGGTTCAAACTTCACAGGGTCGTGTCCGCATTTAACTTAAATTTTTAAATGCGGTTGAAATTCACGCGGCCTCGGTCAAGTAATTTAAGGTAATGGTGTCGTGTGTCGTTTGTTATCATGTGTTTGGCTATTAAAACATAGAAAAAGTAAAGTAGCACATCAACAAGGCACCAAGAGCACATCACCAGAGGGAAAAAAGGGAAAAAGGGGTGGATCTTTGGGGGGGTACCATATATATATATACACACACGCACGCACGCATACACATACATGTATATGCACATATACATATACTTAATCGTTGATTTGTACATCTGTGTCATTGCGTATAGTTGTTCATTTCTCATTCCTTTCCCAAGACACAGTGCGAAGGATCAAATACACAGTCGAAGCAGCATGCCACTTGCAGCGTTAACCGCATAGCCCCACAAGAAATCGGTACCCCGAAGACCGAAGCCCTAAACCCAAAAAAACACTAAACCCGAAAGGTGCGATATTAAAAATGCAGGAGCCAACAGGAGAAGCAACGCTTCCATAAGACGATGCTGAACAGGAACCCTCCTCAAATAAGAAGCCACCATAATACGGGACCTGTAAGGATTACTACTGCTTGCTTAAGAACCGCCCCCCCTCCCCCCCCCCCACCCCCCCCCCCAAAAAAAAAAAAAACAAACGAATAAATAATAAATAAAATACTAATAATCAGATATAATAGATGTAATAATATTGATGATAATAATAAAATATATATGTATATGTATATCTATATAATGTGCATATATATATATGTATGTATAGATGTATAATCCCAAAATCACCCTTCTAAGGAAGGTTCCTTTTTTGATTTGGGCCTTCTTATGCAATTGGTAGACTAAGGGATGGTCGAGCTTATGAATGGATATCAGGACTTTGGGATGCCAGGTCTAGGGTTTAGGGTTTAGGGTTTAGGGTTTAGGGTTCAGGGTTCAGGGTTCAGGGTTTAGGGTTTAGGGTTTAGGGTTTAGGGTTTAGGGTGGTGAGCCTCCTTCAGGTTGTACATGTCACCCACGGCCATGGCCGAGTATCTCGGCTGCAGAACTCGCATGCGAGGTCTGCTTCGGATTGTGGTGGGTTTAGGGTTTAGGGTTACAGGGTTTAGGGTTCAGGGTTACAGGAATTAGGGTTTAGGGTTTAGAGTCTAGGGTTTAGGGTTTAGGGTTTAGGGGGCGAAAAACCCCAGGCCCTGGATGCAAACGGCGCGAAAGTGTTTTCGGCAGGCTAGCGGTGTCTTGGCTAGGGCTATCTATCCGCCATGCCGTGTGGGTTAAAGCAACCAGGATCGGCTATTAGGCCTTAAAATCTCCATAATGAACCCTGTTGAGAGCCTTTTAAGGGATTATAGGGTATAATAGCCCATCCTGGAATGAATATGACCTACTACCAAGCATAGGCGATGGTTACAACAAAGTTTTAATGGGCAAGGATGTTTTAGAATCGATCTTACCCCCCATGTCCACCATCCCGCACCAAAACTCTACATCTGACGCCCGACATCCCCAAACAAGCTTCTCGAGGTAGGCAATGCAATGCAGAAAGGGACAACTGCTACAGGAAGGTCGAGAAAACTTCAGGACGGTCGAGAAAACTCAACCCTGGCCTGCGAACTGGGAGGCTTCCTTTTGGGCTTAGGGTTTCGCGTTTAGGGTTTAGGGTTTAGGGAACTGGGAGGCTTCCCTAAACCCTAAGCCCTAAACCCTATAGGGACCTGGGAGGCTTCCTGTTTCGAACTTGTCTGCAAGCTTTTGGGGTTCGATCGTGGCATTGCAATCGGAAAGAATATATGGGAGACTGCCTTGAGATCCCCCCAAAAAAAAGAGGAATGAAGATTCTTCCTTACAAGGGTAGTGTCACTCTACGTGGTTTGAATGCCGTACCCTAAGGCTTTTTTTCGGCTAGGACTGCTGCACGAAACCCTAAACCCTAAACCCGAAACCCTAAACCCCAAGTTCGACAAGCTGCAAAGTTTAGGCCTGCCGTGCCGCCGAGATGCCCGCTCTGGTTGCCCCGGTGCACCATAAGCTCCATGCTGAAAGACGAGAACTCCTGCTGCGGGGTTTATAAGGTTTAGGGTTTAGGGAAAAGGGTTTAGGGTTTAGGGTATAGGGTTTAGGGAAAAGGGTTTAGGGTTTAGTGCGTACAGTGAGGCTTGTAGGGGTCAATGTATACTTGCAGCTTTGCAGACTACGGCAGTGTAAGGCAAAGTCTTCAGCAAGAGCTCTCGCACGCGAGATATTCACATCAAGCCTTTCTTCCTGGGGAGACAGCCCGCGGCACATGGAAAGCACAAACCTGAAAGGCACGAAGGCACGACTACGTTGCACCACACAACCAGCTTCAACACAAGGAACATGTACAGCGAGTTTGGCTGATCAGCAGGTACCAGTCGCAATCTCGTGTTGAAAGACTATGGGCTGCTTCATGCATCTTGGCATCAAACTTCGTTTCACACGCCAAGACAGCGCCTTCCTAAGGACTAACAGGCTTGAACCCCAAGAATACAAAGCTGACTGGTCGAAAAAGCCAGCCCGTCCTGCTTGTCTTGCGGCAAGAAGCCCGTCATATTCCTCAGTCAGGATACTTGAAGGTTCACGGGTACTTGTAAGTAGGGTTATGAAAAATTCGCATATAGGGTTATGACCATGGCTCCATACTCAAACATTCGAACCCTAAACCCTAAACCCTAAACCCTAAACCCTAAACCCTAAACCCTAAACCCTAAACCCTAAACCCTAAACCCTAAACCCTAAACCATGTCCGATTTGAACTTTCTGTGCTTTTTGGGTTAGGGGGCTGCTAAAGGCCCCGACGATCATGCGTTTAGGGTGAAGGGTTTAGGGTTTATGGTTTAGGGTTGAGGGTTTAGGGTAAAAGCAGCAACGCTGGCCCGATTTAAGGGTAGTGACAAAGAAGTCTACACTCTACACGTGCCAAGCGCCACAACTCGAACTTGAACTCTGCTCACCCTGTGGCCATCGCTGAAGGCCCCAACCTCGACATACTCCCCTTAGAACCTTAACGGAAACATTGTTTTGAACATATTCCCTTGGGCTTGTACAAAAGAGCAGAAGAATCGTAAGGGGGCTATAGCACAGGGGGGGAGGGTCTCAAAATAACATGTGGGAGGTCGTATAACGAGGCTTGGCATGTTTTGGGGCGGGGGGCGGTAAAGGTCCATTTGATTGGAACTTACTTCGCCAATAAGCCAGGGAGAAGAAGGTTCAACCTCATGATTCCTACGAACTAAAGGAGCCCCCCAAAAAGTTTAAAGCTCAACTCTTGGCTAAGTAAGGGTAAGTGTCGCCGCCACTGTTGGCGATCCTGCCGCGGATTGCTGCAAGTCCACCTGAAGACGAGACGACCCCTGCAAATTCAAGGGGTTGAGACTCGTATCCCTAAGATTGTACCCCTAAAGGTTTCCCTTCATATGCTCCAAATATGGCCTTAAATATTATCTTATAGTAGGAATGATGAAAAAAATGGTCCCGGTACCACCTTAACAATCCAAGGTAAAGTCCCTTGACTAATGAGGTTCAGGGCATAGTGAAACATGATACGTTCAAAATACCCTGAACCGTAAACCCTATAAAGCCTAAACCGTGATGAACCCTAAACCCTGTAAAATCCCAATTGTCTGCAACTACTTCTGCCTGCGATGACCGTCGTCTAGGCGCTTCAAAGTCAACAAGCCCCTGCAAAGTGAAGCTTCGGCAGGACTGGACTACGGTCGGGAGTTCACAGTAGGGCTGGGATGTTCCCCCCAGTCCTTATTCTTGTACAACCCCCCCCCCCCGCAATATAATCCCTATCAAGGACCGTGAATGCAAGGGGGGGACATCCCAAGATTATCGTATGGGGATGCCCTATCCCCCTGGTTCTTAGTAGGGAATGAGGGAATTGGGGACATACATATACCCTCTAAGGGATTATCTGGAGCCCTCATTCTCTCATTCCCTACTAAGAACCAGCCAGTCATTTGTGGTTGGCACGCTTTGGATACGTCCGGTGCGGCTCAGTCCCCCCACTTGTAGTCAGTCCTGAGGCCCTGTCAGGTGTGCTGAATCCATTTTCCAGGAAGCCGAAAGAAAGGATCCCTAAACCCTACACCCTAAACCCTATAAACCCTATAAACCCTATAAACCCTATAAACCCTAAACCCTAAAACCTAAACCCTAAACCCTAAACCCTAAACCCCTAGAACCCTTCGCTCAGAATCTTCCCTTGATCAAAGCCCTCGAGCCATGTCCCTGGCTCCGCATACTGTGCCCTAAAAACCCTAAACCCTAAACCCTAAACCCTGAACCCTAAACCCTAAACCCTAAACCCTAAACCCTGAACCCTAAACCTAAACTCTAAGCACTAAACGCTAAACACTAAACTTAACCCTACTAGCCCTATGGGCCCTTTTAATCCTATTAACCCTATTAATCCTAAACCCGAAACCACAGGAAGGGCTGCATGCTGTGGGCTGAGGACCGTCCAACAAGAAGTCCGAAGCCTGGAATCAGCTCATCTAGATCCGGGAGTAGCCCAGGAATAAAGAGGGTACCCTTTTTGGGTTTAAGGGGATTACAAGGGAACCCCGACCCTAAAAAAAGTGAAAAAGGGCCTACTCCCGGCCCTAGTCATCTCCCCCTCTGAATCCCAGCAGGCTTCTCATGTCCTCCGGCCGTCAAGTCTCATCCACACAGTCGGGGGGCTGGGTTTGGCTGGCATCCAGCGTTTGGGAATCACACCGAGCTCAGCGCAGCAAGTGTCGTTCTTCATGGGTCTTCAGTACTGGTTGGGGGTAGACTCTACTCCGTGTTTTTGGCAGTTTAGGTTTGAGGGTTTCTAGGTTTTCGGATGTTAGGGTTCAGGGTTTAAGGCTTTACAGGTTCCGCCGTTCCCTCAAACGCTACCTTGGAGTGTTCACATTGAGACCTAGTGGCTTGCAGAAAGAAGGCATAACCCGATCTTTCCGATTTCCAGGGGCCTAACTGTGATAACCTTGAGGTGCTAGGACCCGAGTTGTGAGGTCTAGGTCCCCGGAAGTTTTGGGGAAGACCTTTCTTGGATTCTCCAGGGCTTGTAGGCGATCCCGCCCAGGCAAAGCTGAACGGGAGACTGAAGACCGGCTGTGTGTCTTCGGCTGAAATGCTTTACTGGTTGTTGATGTCAGCACAATCAGGAAACTTGAAAATAACTTGCCAAATTGCTGAAACCCTAAACCCTATACCCTAAACCCTAAACCCTAAACCCGCGAAGCAACCCAATTCTACCCCAAAACCCTCCACCTTGCCTGTCGCGTGCGAGTGTGAGAGGCGAAACTCCCCTTTTTTCCTACAGTCCTCCTACCCCCACTATCCCAGTAAGATACAAGAGCGAACGACACTTAATCATCATGGCTCAGTATAGGCGCTGTACAACTGCAGGTTAAACAAGTTCGGATCAGGGCTACCATTTCCAGCGTTCAGCTCGTGGACACGCGCGGGTCTTTGCAGCTACTGCAGATTTTTGGGGTATAGTGCTTTGGAACTTTGGAGGTTCAACTTCTGCACGGGAACTCTACTTGGATAGGGCAGCTATGGATATCACCTTATTGAGGCTTCTTATAACCCTACTTGTTAAGTGCCCATGAACCTTCAAGCACACCCTAAACCCTAAACCCTAAACCCTAAACCCTAAACCCTAAACCCAAAACCCAAAACCCTTAAACCCTTCTCATTCCAGCCAGGGATCGCAAGCCGAGGCGGCGAGCGCGGTGTCCGTATGCTTCATGAACTGCAGGGTGAGATCGGATCCTTGGCTGGCGACAGCTTTTTCATCTGCTTACGTATGTACATATTTACATATATATACATATGTATATGTATATATATATATATACATATTGTGTTTTGTATATGTTTGCACTTTTCTGTTGTATGACAATGACAATTCTGAGTTCTCATACATCTCCGAAACTTTCGATGCCTGACCGAGTCTCAAAACAGGGTTTAGGCTCTAGGGTTTCGGTTTAGGCTGTTTCTTTTGGGGGGTTTGCACTGTAGCACTCCAGGAGATTTCTTCTCGTCTTCTTCTAGGGGGAGCTGCCCCCCCCCCCCCACATCCATCACGAACCCTCAATTGGGTCATACTTGGAGGTTCATGGTACTTGTTAACCAATGATAACTGTACTTATAACCCACTTATGAGTCCCTTAAGTGCCCTAATATGGTGAAAGGTACACTTATACGTACAGTTGAATTTGTCAACAAGTGCCATGAACCTCCAAGTAGACCCCATACTTCGTACCATGATTCCTACTAAGGTCATGTGAGCCATAAACCCTTTTGGGGTTCATTTAGTCTCCCAGGACTGCAGACACCCTTGTATGGCGCATGGCCTGTCAACTGCCACCCGCCGTGCTTTACCAGGATAGATTATCCGGCCTTAAAATCCCCATAATGGACATAAAGGGCCTTTGAAGGGATTATAGGGTATAATAGCCCATCCTGCCTTAAAATCCCCATAATGGACCCTATAAAGGGCCTTTTAAGGGATTATAGGGTAGAATAGCCCATCCTGCTGTACGCCCCCGCCCAGTTTGAAAAAACCCCGCCCCCCACAAACGGCCCGGTCCAAATCCTCCTTCCTAAAATGGGTGGCTTCCGAACTTAGGGGTATCTTCTTGGGGCCCTTATTGTAATGGAATCCTACTAGTTGGGGGTCGATTTTAGGGGTTCCCTATTTTCGTAAACCCCCAATTCTGTTCCAATCCCGCGGCAAGCACACCCTGCATCATCCCGCAACTCTAAACCCTAAACCCTAAACCCAAAACCCTAAAACCCTAAAACCCTAAACCCTAAACCTGGGAATTGCATGTCAAAGTGTCTCGTGGCATCACAGATGGACCAGGAAGGCCTCAGCAATTTGAAAAGCACAGGGTTTAGGGTTTAGGGTTTTTAGAGTGTCTTGAGTAGACCCCATTTTTTTGAAATTCATGGCCTTTTCCGGGGGGATAGTAGCAAAAACGGATTTGGGTGTTTAGGGCTTCGCCGCAGGGTTTTCGGCTTGGCGGGTTGGAGGCTAAGGGCTGCTGCTAGGGGGTTTAGGGTTTAGGGTTTAGGGTCTAGGGTCCAGGGATGAATCTTCTTAAAGAGCAAGCCATGGGATGCTCCCCCCTATACTAACAGTCTTTAGTAGGGAGTAATAGGGGGGGGGGGGGGTACTATATATCATCCCTACTCTTCATTAAGCATTGTTAGTATAGTACTGTAATCCCTACTCAGACCCTTTATTAAGGATTGGTGAAAGTATAGGAGGGAACATCCAACAGCAAGCCCTTTTCAATAGTCAGGGGCTAGCTTCGTTGCTCTTTCTGGCGCTACTTCTCTTTAGGGTTTAGGGTTTAGGGTTTAGGGTTAAGGGTTTAGGGTTTAGGGTTTAGGGTTTAGGGTTTAGGGTCCTCTTTGCTTAGCGTTCTCGATGTTGCTTGTAGTTGTTCGATGTGCTGCTTCTTGGTCTCATAGAATGAGGGTCTTCGAACCGCTTTCAGGCTGATTTCAAAGAGCTCTTCTCGTCATCCAGTATGTAGGGTTTAAGGTTTAGGGCTTAGGGCTTAGGGCTTGGGGTTTAGGGTTTAGAGTTTAGGGTTTAGGGTTGCTTGTTTGGCGGGCAAGGTCGATGCGTCGTTTCGTGTCCATTTGGGCCTCTTTCTGCTCTTTTCGCGGAAGGAACCCGAAGTCCCTGATCCCTACTGGCAACCAAGAACTTTGCGAAGACCCAGACCCTGAAGAGCCAAAACCCTGAACCCCAAAGCCCAATCACCAATCATGAGGGTTTACGAGCCATAGTTATTATGGCTTCAGAGCTTTGTCGTCCTCGGAAGTGTTGTGGCTCTCTTCAGAAGCATCTGCCAAGTGACTGAAGCACGAGCCAGCAACCGGGCTTCCTCGTACACATTCGTACACACATTGAAGGGAACTTGGAAAATCAGAATCGCCTAGACATGTATGAGGTCAATGGCTTGAAAAGGAATAGTGTTGTCTCATCCCTTTAATTTGATGGGGGCTTTCAAGAGGGAATTCAGCCTAAACCCTAACAACCAAGGGGGAACGAGTGGTACCACTGAGGGATCCTAGGGGTTAGGGTTTAGGGTTCAGGGTTTAGGGTTGCAATCTCGGACCGGGGGTCGTGTGCCAGGCCGTCACCGCCTGCCGGGCATAGAGGAGGCGGTGGCACGCATCCTGCGCAGGCATCGCGCCCATGGAAGAGTACCAAAACTCCGAAAGTCTGCCGGCGTCTGCATATCAAAAGGGCCCACGTGCCTATCTAGTGTATATTTGGGACCTAGAGCTGCTATAAAGGCGAACCCTTAAGGCAGAAGTATACACCATATAGGTTCATTGACCCTCAGGGAATGCAGTGACGGAGTTCGCACCAAACCGTATACAGCGCCTATAAAACTTAGCAGCATCTGACCCGACGGCGTGCACATGCCTCCTGCACCTCATGGTAGAAAAGTAGCATCGTCATCCGACAGCTCCAACCCGGAAGCTTCCAAAACAAAACAGCTCCTTACCCGAAAGCTGTCCTCTGTCAAGTTAGGAAGCCAAATGGTTGAGAATCGATCGTCCAGCCGACTGGCACAAGCACGGGAGAACTTCGTTGGGCTCAGGGGTGCAGATGATAGTTTCAGAATATAGGGGGGGTGGGGGGGCGTATCATTTGTGGCGGTTCCTACAACAAGGGTTCCAGCCTGTTGGGGAATTCCCCTATTTTGATATCAAGTGGCGTAGCCCTTGCTGGTAGGGAACGTCTCTCCGCCCATGGGATGTGACGACGCAGCAGCTGGGCAGCGCGCAAGCCAACCCCCCAAAGCCTTGAAGCCTCCCTTAGAGATTCAGGATGTAGGTTTTATCTAATGGTTCTCCCCACACGATCCATAGCTAATGTAGTTTCAAAGCTTTTTCCACGAAACTTTGCAAAACACTTTCCGAACGAAAATGGCAACGTTGGTTGTAGAATCGCGATCGCAGCAACTCGTGCGCGAAAGTTAAGAAGCGCGCGCCACGCATTCCCCTCCCCTCAGTTTTTGGACTTCCCACATGATCCATAGCTAGCGTAGATTCAACGACTTTTCACACAATTTTGCCCAACAACTTTCCGAACGAAAGTAAAAACTTTGGTTGTAGAAACGCGCTCGCAGAAAGTCGTGCGAGAAACCTAAGAAGCGTGCGCGGCCAACCATTCGATTTTAGGTGCATTTCAGCTTATAATCCCTGGCTTTAAAACAGGCGACAGTGCAGGGCCCTAAACCCTAAACCCGAAACTCTTTTCCAGAAAGGCTCAGTCAATTTGGGGCCGATACAGCGGTTTCGGGCTGGAGTTGTGGATGGCAGAAGCACTCCTAACTGCTGGATCCTTGTGCCGTACGTTTGGTGCTGCAAGAGAGTGTCTAAAGTCACATGGCAACACAACACACCCATAAGCCCTCAAAGACTTCGACCCTCAACCCGCCCTCCTCCTTTAACCTCAGAAACTTTTTGAGAATCTACGAAGTATGTTTGAAAGCCACTGTGGAGCACACCTCGCTGTAAAAGGTAGGTCACCGGCAAGCGGAAGTTTGAGCCCGGCAACTCTTGAACTCCAATATCATTGGTTCGCCCCCATTCCCCCGACAATTAAGGCTATTAGGATAATTAAGCCTAATTTAGGTTGTTTCAGGGGGGGAACTGACACGTCCTAACATCCGCGCCAACCTGCTCGACGGAAAATCTGCGACGTAGTGCAGCACCTTTTCTTAATTTGAGCGCAGCTTCTGCGGATTGGAGATGACGGTACAGTCTTTGGGCTCGGATCACGGGTTTAGAGTTTAGAATGGCCTTAAGGAGGCTTCTGCTCTGAATGCCTATGTTATCTCATCGCGTCCAGCCCCACGATACCGCCACAATGTAAAAGTGACATAAGGTTTAAAGAAAAGTTTGGGGATCAACGGAGGTCCAGAGTCAAAGGAAGTTGTGTTTTGAGTGAGCTATGGCAGAGGTATGCCAAGCACGGTTTAGCAATACTATTCCAGACAACAAGCGTGCACATGACCTAGGTGCATGACCCTGCTGGTTTACTAGGTTGGCCCTTTGAACCGCCTGACAAACTCTCCCCACAAATGATACTCTTAAAGAAAATGCCCGAAAAGAAGGCTCTGAATTTAAAAAGTATTCCGGAATCAGATCCTCTGACGCCCAAGAACTATACTTCCCTCAGAACCTTAATAAACTTACAAATCTTTAATATCCTCTTGGGTTTCACATGAACAAAAAATAATGACTAATTCCCAAGGGGGATACAGAGAAAGGCCCTAAACCCCAACCCCTAACCCCTAACCCCTAAACCCCAAACCCCAAACCCTGAACCCTAAACCCTAAACTCTAAACCCTAAACCCGAAACCCAAACCCTAAACCCTAAACCCTAAACCCTAAACCCTAAACCCTAAACCCCAAACCCTCAACGAAGAAAGGCAGAGAGCCCCGCCTCATTTCCACGCTCAAAGACGTCACGGTCTTGGAGAGGGTGACGGGCAGGCCATGCCAGAGAGAGCCTGCACCGAAACAATCCTCTCCCACTTTCTAAAACGACCCTAAACCCTCAACCCTAAACCCTAAACCCTGAACCCTAAACCCGCCCGCCACCCCTCTCACCTCTGTTGGGGTAGGCGGGCGCAGTCGAGCGCTTAGCGAGGTCAAGATGACATGATGAAAAAGAAACAAGAACGTGACACACACACACGAGTTCGCGTGGATCTGGGTGTGACATGCACGGGCGTGGTGGGGGTGGGAATGAGGTTTGCGTGGGCGTGGCACGCCCGCACACGCGCACGTGCGTTCACCCGTACCACCCCCAAGGACTCCCAAGCACTGCAACGCTTAACAGAGACTCTCGTGATTAAGAGAGAGAAAGGAGAACACCAAAAACACCTATGAGCAAACGCATGTGCCTCAAGAACCCTTGTGATTAGACAAGACAAGCTTTCCTCGCAACCATCGCGGGAGCTAGTAGGAAACCAGGCTGCTCCAATTTCTGAGGCTGACGCAGTGAAAATACAGTGAAACATCTCGCGTGTCGCGAGCAGCCTCACATCATTTCCGCGAAGCGAACTTTGTCCATCTCATGTGTGCCCCATAGTTGCCTGTACAAGCTGCCCCTAACCACCTCTATTTTTCTACTCAACTTTTTCTTAAGCGAGGCTCGCGGCGCTCGCCACCGTCTGTGACATCTGACAACTCACTCACATCCCACCACGTTGTTAGCATCTGCAATTTGCAGGCATTCTGTCCAAGGACCTCCGCCTAGCGGCCTCTTCTCCTTCGACAAGGACACCGGACGTTTGATCTTCATGTTCGTAATGCTTCCATTGTCCCAGTCACAGCAAAGAGTAAAAGCGAAACCGACGATAGACACAAGTGGGAAAGCCTTTTGAATTGCTTGAGTTGTAGGGATGTGTGTCTGAAAGCTGTAGGAGTGACTGTGCACGTTTTTGCTTGCTTTAGGTGTAGTTGGGAAGGTTCCGAGAACTCCCACTGACGTTTGAGTTTGTTTTGTGGCTGTGGAGAACACGTGGCATGTGCAAAGAGTTTCACTGACAAAGCCTCCGGCTTGTGACTTTGGCTCAAGTCGTGAGAAAAGAGGGTTCAGCGCGCTGCTGCTGTGTTTTCACATGGTAGCGGAGCGTGTGTAGCACGCTCGTAGAAACTAGAAGCCATGGCTGACCCCGGGCTGTCGACCCCTGTGCCTGAAGACGAAGACGACGAAGCTTTGTTTGGCCCCGGTGGTGCCCAGGACGGGCAACAACCGCCAACACAACCCCCTGGAGCTTCTGCTCCAGCGGGAGGACCCGCCACGGTCGTCGGACTTGACCCTCAACTCCAGCAGATGATGGTCCAGATGATGCAGAGTCAGCAAATGATGATGCAGAATCAGCAACAGACACTTCAAGTTCTGGTGGCAAAGATGGAGGCCGACGAGAGAAGGAGACGTGAGCAGGAAGCATTGTCGGCAGCTGTGAGCAACCCATTTGGGGGTGCTTCAAGTGCAGCAGCTGCTGGAAGTCCCACGGCAAAGGCTTCTGCTCCTCCACCGGCACCATCACAGAACCTGCATGTTGGAAGTAACCGTGCAGAGAAGTATCTGCCAGCATTGCCGCTCATCGATAATGTGTCGATGGGAAAAGGGCGTGTGAGAGAGCTGGAGGAGTACCATCGGTGGTGCGAGGTGCTTGCTTCCTGGCTGGCGTTGATAGACGACAACTATGTCAATGAGTTGCGCCAGGCAATGACGCATGACCGTGAGATCAAGCAGTCTGACATGGCAGTTCCGGTAGCATCGCGTTCGGCAAGGTTGTTTTACTACCTGCAACAAAGTCTGCAGAAGTTCGAACGTGGGATGGAACTGGTGAGAAGCACGTCGATGCGTCAAGGACAAGCTGCTTGTGGTTATGAGGTGATGCGTCAAATGCACCAGACCTTCAGCATTGTCTCTCGCATGGAGGCCATTGCTGTGAGAGATGAAGCCCTTCGCCTAACTTCGAAGGCGAGTTCGTACAAGCGACCGCTTGACTGCGTCCGCTTCCTTGAGGACGAGCTTGGGAAGGTAGACCAGAAGCTGCATCGGTTCCCTGAACTGAGGCTTGGAGCATCTGATCGTTCAACCCTTCTTCTTCAATCTGTCAGCCCAGAGTGTAGGCATTACGTTGTCCTGCATGGGAAGTCTGGGAGCTGGGAGGAACTGGTTGAAAGCATCCGGTTCTACGAGGAGCAAACCCGATTGTGTGATGCCGGTTCGCTGAATGCAGTTGGGGAGCGCGGCCTCTGCTGGAACTGTGGCAAATCAGGCCATATGAGTTGGCAGTGCCCCGACAAGAGCTCTGGAAAAGGGAAGAAGAGGGATGAACCGAAAGGTGGAAAGCCTTCTGGTTCCAAGAATCGAGAGAAGAGCCCTAAAGGGAAGGGCAAAGGCAAAGGGAAGACAGACAAAGGAAAGGGTGGAAAGCCCAAGGGAAAGCCAAAGAACAAAGGAAAGCCCAAGGGCCGAGCTGTGGAAGACGAGCAGTCTGATCAGGTGATGGCAATGCGGTCTCATCATCTGAGTGGCTTGGGTCCGGGGACAAGAACTAATGAGCCCAATGAAGCTGAGCCCCCTCGTCTCACCATGACGAACGGAGAGATCGAGAGACTGAACCAGTCATCCTCTAGGAATAGCTCTTTCGCATGGCTCATTGATAGTGGAGCCACCTGCCACGTGTTGTCAGAGAGTGCGTTGGGTTTTTACGAAGTCGTCAAGGAGCATTCGGGACCTCTTCCTGTGCTCATGAGTGCTAGCGATACGCCCATGGAATGTGTCAAGTTGGTTGACATTCGGGTGAAGTTTGGGAAGTTGGGGCCCGTAGTGCTTCAACAGGTCTTGGTTTGCAAGATTGGTTTCAACGTAGTCAGTTCTTGGCAAGCATCCCTTTCGGGTTGGAGTACCTGGCTCACCTCAGAGCCTGGATCAAGCTGCTTGGTGAAGCAGACGGAACGAGGTTCCTCGATGTGGGTGCCTTTGGTTCGTGAAGCCAGGAGCTGGTGGGCGTTGGCTAAGGAGATTGGCCCTACCAAGGCAAAGCCGAAAGGAAGAAGAAGCAAAGGGGACTCACCCAAGCCGGGGTGGAGCCCGAACGACGACGCGATGGAAGTGGATAAGGTGCAGAAGAAGGCACCGCCCAACGTAGGAAGAGCATTGGAGGTGACACCTTTTAAGTTTTTGCTGCGAGCATTTTCAGTGAAGCAACATGTGGGGGAACACGAGCTGCATGAGCATGTTTTACAGGAGCGTTTGAGTGGATGTGAGCATGCTGCAGTTGCGAAAGTAGGAGTAGACCTGGAAACCCCACCCTCTGCATGTTGTGCTGAAGCTTTATGTTCCGCCGCAGCTGTTTTGCTTAAGTCTGCAAGCAACACGTCTTTGGAGAAGCAAACCAGTAGGGACACACGCTGTGGAGACAAGGGTTTTGAGTGCGTAGGGGTAGGGCCTGTGCCGCTCCAGCCTCAGAGTGTTTGCATTAGGAGTAGGAGTGTCTTGCGTGTAGGACGTAGGAGTGACTTGCACCCCAGCGCTTGTGTGCCTGAGTGTTTGTTGGGACAGAGTGAAGAGAGGAAGTGTGCCTTTCGGAGCTTGCGTTGGCCAGGAGTGTTTCTGAAAGCATTGCTGGTGTTGTGTGCTCTAGGAGTGTTTTGCTCAAAGCCTGGAGCCTTTGTAAGGGACCTTGGAAAGGATGGAGCTTCCGGAAGCCTCGCCTCCGCTCTGTCTTGTGAACTCCCAAAGTGGGAGTGTGGCCCAGGTGGAAGCCTTTTCGACGAGCATGATTGCTCGTCTTGCGCACCGTTTCGAGGAGGAAGGTCAGCTGTCTCTTTCGAGGCAGCTTCTCCAAAACATCGACCTTTTTACCTCGACCCCTGGCTCGGTCGAACGGCTGTTGGGGATTCCAGCCTGCCTTGGGGAGTTGGAGACACAGGAGTTGGTGATCAATACAAGCGGCATTCCGGTGAAGCAACCTATGCTCATTGCCGAGCTGCGAGCCATTGCTGCTCCGACGGTGGACCAGTCGGTTTTGACGGACACCCTCATCGAGGAGCACGACCGTCGTGCAGAGTATGCAAGGTATGGCTATGTTTTGACCACCATGGGGGTGGTAGTCGCCGATGTGAGAGCTACCATCCGCCAACCGCACCTTACATGCGAGCAAAGGGGGTACTGGCGCAACAATCAGGTTGGCATCCAGCTCACCTTGAAGAAATTCCTTCTGTACCTGGAGGCGATTCGAGAGTTGCGGTGCCATCCTGCCCAATACCAATTGTTCGAGGCAGGGCTAGCAAGCATTCTGCCAAACGAGCTCAAGGTCGAGCGTGTGCCGGCTGCCGACTTGAGAGCGCTTTTGGCGGACGTGCTCGTCCAGAGCAACCGCCGGGTGACTTTGGCTGCTCAACCGCCAACTATAATACCGGATGTTGCACCATCCGCGTCGGGTGGCACGGCACCGCCTCTTCACAAAAGTGCCCCAGCTCCACCTCCTTCGGGGTGGGCTTTGCTCAACCAAGCGCGTGCAAAAGCCGAGGCAATGATTCGATTGCATGCCGACATGAAGAGAGCTGCAACAGCCGAGGTGGCTCCATCATCGTCGACGGGCCCCGCTTTTCCACCAGGGCCTCCGGCTTTCTTGCCGTTCAGCCCTCCTTCCCCGCTTACGCCGTCCGTCTTTTCCTATGCTCCATCTTCGGCACCAGGCACGCCTATGGAAGCAGGCATGCCTCTAACTCCGCCTCCTCTACCTCCTCCATCTTGGGCACCAGGCACGCCTATGGAAGCAAGCCTGCCAAAACCTCCGCCTCCTCTACCTCCTCCATCGACACCACACCCAGATACATTGAGGGAGCTTGCGGGCGAGGTTCCAATGGAGGTCGAGACGCCGATGACGCCCGTGGAGGCATTCGGTGCCCCTGGGACCCCTATGGACGTGAGTTCCGAGGTCCCAATGGAGCCAATGGTCGGTGGCATTGGAAGTCCGGGGAGCGCTTCTCCTTTGACCCCGCCGGCAGAGACGAGTATGGTGGTTCCAAACCCACCTATGGACAATTCGGATGTGGGAGACTCTGGCTCCGAGATGGATTGATATGCTTGGGTATGGGCCCTGAGGGCCTAAAAGCCGGGCATGAGTTGCTCCGATCTTCGCTGCAATGCACAAAATTGGTAGGAGTAGGTCTGAAAGCCCTGCTGTTTGCAGTAGGAGACTGGCTGTGTGCATTAGGAGGTAGGGTAGGAGCGTTTGAGTGCTTGGTAGGTGACTGTGAGTGCAGCCTGCCTGCCGCGAATGGGTCTGCACACTGTCCCTCTGTGCCCAGGTCTTCATGGAAAGGAAGCAGTGCCTTGGCTTTAGGGTTGGTTCTGGGTTTGGTTTTCAGAGGTTGGCTGCGTAGGTGCGTGAAGCTTTTGAGTGTGCGCCGTAGGAGTAGGCTGAAGTTTGTGCGTGTAACTTTGGTAGGACGTGTGCCACGTAGGTCTTGGAGTGTTGTGCGCCGCCTGTTGTTTTTGCGTGGCGTGCTTGCTTGTGAGTTGAAAGCTGAGCCTACGGGCGAGGAAGCAAAAGGGCCAATGATGAAACGTTGGCGTGCCTTTAAGAAGTGGGCCTTGTGTGGGCTTCGGTCCCTGCGGGGGTCCGAGCAAAAGAAGGCCGTGGCACGTTCTGAGGCCCTGCGTATGCTTGCTGGTTTGCCGACCCCGGTTGTTGTGAATTCGGAGTCGGAGGAAGAGTTGATTCCTGATCCGTTGGAAGCTGAACTTGCGAAACCCAGCGGAAGTGAACCCCCTAGGCCCTCCGATGTTCGAAAGAAACCCCGTGTGGAGAATGTTCCCTCAGGTGAACCGGGTGCCCTGAGTTCCCCGGAGGTGGTGAGCGATGCTCTGGATCCTGAGGTTCCGGTCTATTTGACCTCGGAGCGGCTGAAGGCGCACCGAAATAAGGGCCACCAACCTTATCTTAGTTGCTGTGACACATGTCAAAGCGCTAGAGGGAGAGTGCCGGCTCGTAGGAAGCACATGAAACACCACCACGGACCCGGAGAGTTGCAAGTCGACTTTGGATTTTTCGGAAAGAATGTTCGTTTCCTTCTCATGGTTCATGTGGTGTCGGGGTACATACATACCGTGGTCTTAGGACCTGAGGATGAAGTGCCCGCTGTATCGGTTTGCAAAGCCTTTACGGAAATGGGATTGAGTGGATTGGACATTGTTGTCCACGGGGACCAAGAAAATCTCCTCGAGAGTGTTTTCCGCAATGCAGCGAAACACCGGACATTCGGGGGGAGGTCAATGCACTGGGTCCCGTTCGCGATAAACAGACCTCAAGCGAAGGGCATCGTTGAACGCCATGTTTGCCTTGTGAAAGAAGCGTTCTGGTCTGTTTGGCTGGGCTTAGAAGAGCGTGTAGGTGAAAAGTTGCCTCTAGGGAGCCATCTGTTTGTTGAGGCCATGAGGTACTCTGTGAGGATGCATAACTTGTTTCATGTGTCCAAGGAACACAGCACGCCGTTGGAGAGACTGCGTGGGTCGACAGTTCAGCCAGTGAAGAGCTGTGAGTTTGGGGTTGTGGGCTTTGGGAAGCCTCAGAAGGACTACCCAGAGCACCGCGGAAAGCGCTTGGTGAGGGCACTCTATGTAGGACCTCACGGTGCTAATGGATCTGGGATTCGAGTCTTTGTTCCAATAGGTATTGGAAAGCCCCCTCGTTTGGAAATCTTCAGCTCTTTTCGTGCCAAAGATCCAGTGGAGTTTGACAAAGCTGCTTTGCGTGACCTTCGAGGTAATAAGGAAGACCCTGAAAGACCCATCAAGTTCAATGTTCCAATCGATGGTCCGAGTCCGCCGCTTGATTCCCCAAATATCCCTGAAGGAAGTCTTGAGTTTCCTGTTGAACGCACCGAACCACCTGCTCTTGAGGGCCCTGAAGCAATGGAAGAAGAAGGAGAGTTGGATGGGTATTCTCCGGATTTTTCGGACGTGCCTGAAGAAACAGGCATGGAGGTTGAGCCTCCCGGAGGCGTAGGTCTTGAGGACCTCGACGCCCCTATGGATCCAGGAGAAGACGATGCCATGGAAGAGGGCCTGACGTGGCTCTATGAGCATGGCCTTAGGCAACTCTTTGATGGGCCTGACTTGAGAGTAACGACAAAAATCCGTAAGGGAGATAATGTCAAAGAGTGGTTCCGTATGAAGTTTGGTGGAAAGAAGATTTGGGTCCATGTCCCGGACAATGCGGTTTGCGAAGTTTCTGGCAAGGTTTTGCCTCGTAAGCATCTTGAAGAAGGTATGAGACTCGAGCTCTCAGAACTTGATGCTTTTGGTGTAGCTACGATTATAGGAGAAGCTGAGGCCCGTAAACGAGCTACACGGAGAATCCATACGACTAGGTGGGTTCTGACTTCGAAACCGTCGGCCACGAACCCTGAACGAGTTCGTGCTCGTCTTGTTGTGAGAGACTACGCATTTGGATCCAATCCTCTAGCTGATGGGATATATTCCCCCACCACGTCTTTGGAAGCCTTGAGGGGTGTCCTTGCTATTCATGCTGTCAGAGGTGGCACCTTGTTGTCAGCAGATGTGAGCGTTGCCTTCATGCAAGCGCCTGTGCAGGGAGTAGAGTGTATCCGGTTTCCGAATGGGATGTATGATGAGGAGAACAAGCCGCTGTTTGCGCAGCTACACAAAGCCATGAATGGCTTGAGAGTAGGACCACTGAGCTGGTACCTAGAGTTTACAAGCACGCTGCGTAAGCAGTTTGGGTTTGGTGAGACTGCCGACCCTACTGTGCATCACCGGCTTGAGAAGGATGGTGCGCTGACCTTGGTGTTAGTGTATGTTGACGATCTCATCATCTTCTCCCAGAATCCGCCAGTTGCCAAGGATCTGTACGCTAAGCTAGCGAAGATCTATAAAATGAAGCAGACAGGGCTTCTAGAACCTGGCAAGACTGGGCAGCTCGAGTTCTTGGGTCGAGTGATCGCCCGAACCACTGAGCACGGGCCTGTGTTCTTTGGCCTGAAGCCGGGGTACTTGAAGTCGCTTGGAGAAGAGTTTGGCATTAGCGGAAAAGGTGTGAAACCAGTGCTGGGAAACCTCGAGAGGGAGTACCGGAAGAAGGAGGCTGGAACACCTATCAGCACTGAGGCGTATGAACGCTATAGACGTGTGCTTGGTAAGTTGATGTGGGCAAGCCTGACGTTGCCGCATTTGTCCTACCCGGTAGGATTTCTGGGCCGGTATCAGAGTGACCCAGATAGCCAGGCAGAAGCTTGCTTGAGACGCGTGGTTCGTTGGGTGATGGCTTTGCCTGAGTACCTTCAGCGATTTTCGGCAGAAGCGTTTGAGTATCCTTGCTGCGCTTCGGAAAACATGCTCTCTGGCTTTGTGGATGCGTCATGGAACATTTGCTCTGTGTCTGGTGCCATTGTGAAGTGGCATGGCATCATGATCAAAACTTTCTCGCGGAAACAGTCGGTGACCGCGTTGAGTTCGGCGGAGGCCGAATTGGCAGCCCTGACTGAGGCAGCCAAAGAGTCGGTGTACTTGTCTTTGCTCATGGAAACGCTCCTGTATGGAATGCCCAAAGGAGAGACCGGTGAGTTTCCGATTCACCTGGCTTCGGATTCGGAAGCCGCTTTGTCGATTAGCAAAATGACGGGGTTGTTACGCCGTGTTCGGCACCTGGAGCTTCGTCATCGCTATCTTCAAGAGCTAGTCCACCTGGAAAGGCTGATTCTAAGCTTCATCAGTGGAGAACGGAATCCAGCCGATGGACTGACGAAATCTCCTGAGGAGTTGTTGCTTGAGCATTTGCTGGTTGCGTGTGGACTGGAAAGAGTGTGTGAAGAAGACCTTCAGGGTCTTGTAGTTCCTGAACACCTTCGTGAACGAATGGAAGAACTTGAAGAAGTATGTGAAAAGCTTGAGAAAATCCCGACAAACCTGGCGAAGTACGAGCCAGTGGCAAGAGACCTTGCGTTGGGATCTGTTCCTCTGCTTGTGATCGAGGTGTTTTGTTCAACGGACAGTGCGTTGTGCCGAGCGTGTGCTCGTGACCGAGTAGCATATATAGGCATAACTGAGAAAGAAGACTTCTTAAGCAAGAGTACTCAAATGTTTCTAGGAGAGGTCTTGCTGTGTCTGTTGAGTAGGAAACCGCCCCAGATCTATGTCCACATAGCTTCCCCGTGTACCGCTGGATGTAGCTACCGCTTTAAGAACTGGCATCGACCGAAGTTTCGACATCGGTGGCGAGAGCAGGTCAAGAAGCATGTTGCATCTTGGAAAGCTTTAGGAAGACTTCTGGAGGACCGCTGCAAAGAGATCCTGGTTACCCAGGAATGGCCAAAGAACTGTGGTCTTTGGAAGGAGGAAAGTTATCTGAAAGAAAAGAAGCGCCTTGGTCTGAACTTTGGAAGGGTTGTGGACCGTTGTGCCTTCGACGGGGTCTTTAAGCGGTGGTTCTTTGCTACAAACCGAGAGGAGTGGAGTGAAATTTTCTCTGGAAAGCCCTGTGACAAAAGTCATCAGCATGTTTCACTTGCTAGTGTCGAAGAAACAGGTATCTATCCGACTAAACTGGGTAGAGCTCTTTTGCGTGCTGCGAAAGTCACGTTAGGTCTTGTAGGAACACCTTCTTAGGTCGGCAGTAGGAGTGCTCGCTTTCGGACTTTGCCGGGGATGAGATGTTTAAGCACTGGAAACACCGAGCTGTGAAGAAGTGCGTGGCTCTGAGGCATCACAGTCCAAGCGGGGGTGTGAAAGTTCCTGTCTTTGCGGCCTCGCATGCGCTGAGGAAATATGCCTCGAACAGAACATCCAGTGCTGAGTGGGGATTGCCAAACTTACGGAGGCTGATGCCACAACAAGTGCCTCAACAGCAATGCATGCGGAGGGCAAAGTTCGGCCTCGCGAGTGCTGAGGGTTGCAGCTGAGAGAGGGCCTAGCTGAGAACGCAACACCTCAAGCGAGGTAATTTTTAGTTTAGTTTCACCTTGACCAACGGCCCCTTCGGGTGGCTACGCCTCGCAGCGTGCAGACGTAAAATTCCCCTGGCTCAAGGTTTCGGCTCAACCCCGGTGGGGTGCTCAGGTAGAGAGCGTCTTTAGTGCCGTTGTGGCTGGCCCTGGGGCTTGTAACTAAGGGTAGGTTCCGTTTTGAGGCCTGGCAAAACTGTGTTTGCTCGTAGGCCGGCTGACCGGCTAAGCTGTCATAGAGCGGCGGCCCGCCAACTGCTGCCGTCGACGAAGGGCGTGAGTGCACAGTTTTCGGCCTCGCTTCGCTAGAGGGAAGCTTTTCGTCCTCGCGTTGCTGAGGGAACCTTGTGGCCTACAGTCTGCTCTGGGTCACAGTGAGAGTTGCAGCCTCGCATTGCTTGAGGGGTGACGCAAGCCTGTTGCTCACCAGAGATTCCTGCTGTCTCTGGGTGAGCAAAACCCACCGACCCTCATTTGGATTGAGGGCTGTGCTGAAGGTGAGTTTGGGTTCCTCGCTCACTTGTGTGGAAAACGAAGGTGAGACCGAAACACGGGGGAAACGGCCAGGCACGCTGCAGACAGTGCAGGCCAACGTCGCACTGCAAGAGGCATCCTTGCAGTGGCGACAGGAGTGTCCCGAACAATTGCGGTGTGCTCGAGCCCAAGCTTGCAGGTTTTCGGGGATCTGCAAGCTGAGCACAACAGGATTTCTTCGCAGGTAGAATCAGGTAGAAAAGATTTGGCCCAACCCTGGTGGATCTGCCTGGACATAAATAACCAGAGGCATCAGTGTCGTAAAGCTCATTGACTGGTGCTACTGAGAAACCGTTGCCAAGGAACTTGCAGTAGGACTGTGGTGCGGCGCAGTGCAAGTTGAAGAGCAGCTGGTGGTGGCTGCTCCCCGGAAAACCAATAGTCCAAGAAGCCTCCTTCGGCCTCGCTCCGTGCTGAGGGTTTGTAAGGGTTGGTATTGGCCGGAAAGGATTCAGATGGAGGTTACCCGATCTTCGCGCTTTTCCCATCTGAAGGCAACCAATGGTAATCAGCCTGCTGGACATGGCAGGCCTGCTTTTGTTTACATCCACGTCTCCTGCAAGGGCTGGGGTCTGTCCGTGCACACAGACAAGGCGGAACCTTGCAGATGTTTAGGTCCTCGCGGCACGGCCGCTGGAGGTTGTTTGAAGATGTTGGCTCTCACTATCTGGTGAGTGGTTTGTATGGGCACTTGCTGGGGCAAGGCGGCTCTGGCGTCTGAGGATGGTACATGTGCTGGCTGCTGAGTACGGGCCACCGAAAGAGACCTGTGGTAAGACAAGCGATGAAAGGAGCCGAACTCCTAAAGAAAGGACAGGCTAGCTCACGCGGACGCCACGCAGAGTATGTGTTACTATCTTCAGATGTTGGAGCCAAATTGCCAGCCTTGTGACGTGAGATGTGGTGTTTGGATTCGGCCTCAAGCACTGGAAGGCCTACAACAACAAATCCGAATGAAAACTGTGGTCCTAAGACACGCGGTGCAGCTGCTTATACGTGGCACCGCGGGGGTCACAAAGAGATAGAGGGCTTGCCAGCAGGGGAACTCTGTCTAAAGAGAGCCCTGGCTCAGTGAGGAGCTGAGGGCCTGGCTGCGCTGATGCAGCGGAATGGTTGTTCGGCCTCGCCTCCGCTGAGGGAACAACAGTCAATGCTTCTCTGCAGTGTCGGTCCGGGTTAGTAAGAGCGAGAACGCCGGGACCTCGAGCTGCAGTTTTACCATGAAGCAACCGCGTGAGATGCATTATTGGTCAACTGGTGAGTAAGAGCGAGAAAGCCAGGGTGACGCTACTTTGGGGGAGGCTGCAAGGCACGGTTAGTAAGTGCGAGAAAGCCGGAGCTGCGGACGAACCTGGAGTAGCAGTTTTTCATACCTCACGTGTTTCACTTTGCGGCCTCGCATGCGCTGAGGAAATATGCCTCGAACAGAACATCCAGTGCTGAGTGGGGATTGCCAAACTTACGGAGGCTGATGCCACAACAAGTGCCTCAACAGCAATGCATGCGGAGGGCAAAGTTCGGCCTCGCGAGTGCTGAGGGTTGCAGCTGAGAGAGGGCCTAGCTGAGAACGCAACACCTCAAGCGAGGTAATTTTTAGTTTAGTTTCACCTTGACCAACGGCCCCTTCGGGTGGCTACGCCTCGCAGCGTGCAGACGAAAGTTCCTGTCTGGCTCAAGTCTCGGCTCAACCCCGGTGGGGTGCGCAGGTAGTGAGCGGATCGGTGGCCTGGAGGCTGTACCTAAGGGTGGGCTCCAACAGGACTCAAACCGAAACCACTGTGTTTGCTCGGTAGTTCTGCCAGCCACATAGCTGCCTGTGTACGGCCTCGCCGAGTGCTGAGGGAACTTTCGACCTCGCTGCTGAGGGTGTTGTCGGCCTCGCCTGAGCTGAGGATTGTGGAAAGTCTTCGGCCTCACTTCGGAGGGACAACATAGTTCGGCCTCACTACGGTTGAGGGAAACACCTCCTGGAACTGAGGTGCAAGAAGATAGCAGACCTGTGCGAGCGAATCGGGTTCCGAGGCCTTAACTTCCTTTGGTGGAACAGGGCCCCGTCTCAACCCAGAATTCCGCCCGTAGGCTATCGGCGACCAAAGTGGCCGTCCACTGTGCCCTGGACAGTGTGCCACACGCCAAAGAGACTTGCTGCAAGGCAGACGGAGAGCGACGGACCATGCCGGCAATTGCATGCTGTGTATTTGCATGGTCACACCAGGGGCGCCGTGAAGGGCTATTCCTGGAACTGTCGCAGTCGTATCGTATCCACTTTGTCCGTCGCACCAGGAGAGGCAACATAGCCTGGGGCAGCTGTGGGAATTGGAATGTCCAAAGAAGCCTGAATGCAGCTAACCTCCACTTGCAGCTCCGGAACTTCCGATGCTGTGAAGATGCGAGACTTTGGAACATCGATTTCTATGTCGATCCCACAGACCCATCCCTGATGATTGATGGCAGCGGACGTGTAATCAGATACCTGGGAAGGCTGGTGATAATGGTGTATGGCCCTGATGTGTCGAGAAGGATGCTGGCCTTGTCGGAAGATGATGAGGAATGGATGCTCCTTTGAGGTGATGGAACGTCGCCGGCCAGTAACCAGGCAAGTGGAAGTGGATGAATTGCGAGCACAGCCTCGCCATTAAGGGCCATGTGAGGGCAAACCCGAATGCAGGCTTAGCTTGCCGGAATGAGGGTGAACAACATACCCTCGCAGAACAATGCTTTCAGAACCCGTAAAACCAGCGGAGATGCCATGTGAGGCTATGCAAGGGCAGTTTCGGCCTCGCTATGCTGGAGCAAAGGTTCGGCCTCGCCTGGGCTGAGGGAATGGATGGTTCGGCCTCGCCACGGCTGAGGGAACAACAGAAGGGTTGCGAAAACGCCTCGCTGATGAAGAACGGTGCATGATGTTCCGGCCTCGCTTCAGCTGAGGGAGAATGATGACAAGCAGTTCCTGGAAAAGATGCCGCATGGGCACAAGGGGGACTGATAATTGCGAGCATGACATGGAATGGGCAGGCCGGGCACTGGAATGAATGGTCTGCCGGAATTGAGTCTTGGAGACTCGGGAAGTACTGCATGCAGCTTGGACGGCTGATGCTACTGGGTGCAAAGCGGTCAAGAGCTTGAAGCATAGACTCCGCGGTGCCGGTGTGTCGGAGCAATTGATAGAAGACAACCGCAGCCCAGCAGTGCTCAATCACACACAGCAATCATTCGGCCTCGACTTAGGTCTGAGGGAATGTGAGATATGGAAAGAGCAAACTCCAGAATATGGATAAAGGAAACTGGCCAGGCATGGAGGCCAGCAAAGGGTAGGCACCAGCATTGCACTGGAGAAGCCTCGAGTCCCAATGGCAGTGAACTTTGTGGTGAGGAATACGTCGACTGGTGAGTAAGTGCGAGAAAGCCAGGGCGCTTCTGGGGAGAACAGCAAGGCACGGTTAGTAAGTGCGAGAACACCGGAGCTGCTGAGAACCCTGGATTAGCCGGGACGTACTCCGTGAAGGATTCGTTGTCACTGCTTTCAGAAATGCCCACAAGGACCAAGCATGCAGCTAACCCGTGGTCGCAGAGTGGGCCTCACTTCGGTTGAGGGTAATCGACTCCCAAGTGAGAGTATGGAGTTTTGGTGGCAAACAAAAGAGCCAGCCGACTGTCTTTGGAACAATGGCTACGGCTGGATTGGAGAATGTCAAGTCTCACAATGGATAGCGGCCTCGTACATAATATCCTCACAGGCAGGGTGGGTTTGACCTGGTAGTCGGCACCTTGCCCGGCCCCCTGTCAGGCGCCTGTACCGGCCACCTGTTGAAGGTGTGTGGCGTGGGGTCACCGGTGCGTAGCGGCGATTTCGGTCGCTTAGCGTCCTCCAGCCTAAAAAGGGGTATGTTTGGGCAGGTACTTCACCTGTTCCTCCTGCTTGGCTCGTGTTGGAGATGTGTGAATCGAGGGCATGGATCCGTCAAGGTGAGATGACGAGAAAGTGCAGAATTGGGCCTCAATCGGAACGGTCTATGTATGGGGATTGACCACCCCGCCGGTAGAGGGATAGCGGCCTCTGAGAATCGGAGGGCATGGATCACCTCCCGGCAAAAGCCACAGGAAGTATGCCCTGTGCATGAAGAGGCAGCCACCGCAACCAGAGTCCATGAAGCCTAGGGCCATGACCTGGTTTGAAGACATGTCCGGCCTCACTACGGTTGAGGGGTGTGGATGGCAGCACTCAGGACATGCAATGAGACTCGTAGAACGAGCATCTGGGTCTACAGGAATGACCTCCATTCGGTTGAGGGATAGCGGCCTCCACGAACGAGGGCATGGATCACCTCCCGAATAGACAACACAGAGAATGTGCAAGCATACAGGCAATTTGCCTTGGCCAAAGTCTTCAAGCCAATGGCAACGACTTGGTCAAAACGTCATTCCGGCCTCACTTCGGTTGAGGGTAGCGGTACGTCAAAACCGAGGACAAGGAATGAAGGGGGAACTTACCGGCAGTTTCACCCCACAGTTTTAGTAAGCTTTTGTTTCACTTGAACCCGCAGCCCCTTCGGGTGGCTACGCCTCGCAGCGTGCAGACGAAAGTTCCTGTCTAAGGACATGTTAACTTTGTTGTCCTGCATGCTGGCTCAGAGTTGTGTGTGTGTAGTTGGAGGAACTCCGTAGTTGTGCCTTGGAGGCTCGACGGGAGTGCTGCTTTAAGTGGGAAAGCCTTTTGAATTGCTTGAGTTGTAGGGATGTGTGTCTGAAAGCTGTAGGAGTGACTGTGCACGTTTTTGCTTGCTTTAGGTGTAGTTGGGTAGGTCCCGAGAACTCCCACTGACGTTTGAGTTTGTTTTGTGGCTGTGGAGAACACGTGGCAGAGCAGAGTTTTCACCTGTGTGTAAAGAGTTTCACTGACGAAGCCTCCGGCTTATGACTTTGGCTCAAGTCGTGAGAAAAAGAGGGTTCAGCGCGCTGCTGCTGTGTTTTCACAGAAACAGGCGGCGCACGTCAGCGTCCACACTTTCCAGACATTCTGTCCAATGACCCCCCGGACGTCAGTTCCCAATGTTTCTTAGTTCTCCTAACGTCCTCTTGCAGAGTTAGGGAGCGATAGCAAAGAGTGAGAGCGAGACCGCCAGATAGACTGACAGACGGAAAGGCAGAGGCAACAGAGACAAGCGGCATGTTGAGATGGGGCATGCCGCTGGATCGCACTCTTCCCCACTCCCTGCTAAGCCCTTTGCCGCAGAAACCTGGGCGCTGCTGCGCTCGGCTCGCCTGCCCGATCTTGGATTTCGACATCCCGTCGTCAATGAGCATGCAAGTCTGGGATGACAGCTTGATGATGACCACGGCGCAAGGGCCGCAAGAGCCCATCGTCGCCTTTGTGATCGGGCTAAATGCTAAAGCGTGGCCCTGACAGGGTCTCTCCATCCTGTACAGCTCAGTACAGACAGCGTGGAGCTTAGGCGGGGGCATATCTCATCTGTCACGATTCTTTTTAAGGCTTTAGTGTTTTTTTCTCGTCTTCCTGTCCCTCTCCAGCAGCGTTGGCTGCACCACCGCCGGCCTCCTGAAAACAGCAGAGAACAGCATGGGCTTGAATAATCTGGCCAAAACGGCAAGATGCGTGCGCCGGCCGAGGCGGCAGCCCGGCCGGCGATGCTTTTCTCGGGGGTCCCCTGTGGCAAACAGCAACCGCACAGCAGCGACAACGGAAACCATGAACTGCATTATGTCCCTCACGGCCTCAGTCCACGCCCCAGAAACCGCTTTCAACGTCCCGGCACATGGATTCGGCCAACGGGAGTGCTGCACCACCGATTACCAGCGACCCCCGAGTCAGTTGATATATGTGACCCTCCTAGTTTCCCAGTTGACACGTGATGTGCACTTGAGTTGTCTGCTATGAGTGTGAAGCATAGGCACGAGGACATGTCAGGCAGTGCAGATTTGTTTTGGCTTGGTGAGATCTTGTTTTGAGTAGGAAGAACCGTTTTCTGTTCGTTTTCTCGAAACTCGTTTGTCGGAACTCGTTTCCTGTTTGTGACCTGGTATTTGGTGACCAGAAGTGACTCAAGCCAGTTTAGGTCTGCGCAGAGCTCAGCAGAGCACCTAAGAGGTGCTAGGAACCTACCCACAGTGTTTAGGAGTAGAAGTTCCATGGCTGAGTGTTTTCACCTGAAGTACCTTTGTTTTCCCATGTCTGGCAGACAGTGTTTGAAGCTGGAGAGCCGTGCTCGCATTGGCTCAAGACGAGCGGAGCTCGAGAAGCTGTGAACAGCGCAGTGAAAAGAGTCCGCACTTCGTGCTGTGAGGGTTGAGTGTAGTCTTGACCTGAGGTCCCTTAGGCCCCGTAGCTGTGCCACGAGTTTCAACGTGGTAGCGGAGCTTCGTGCTCCAGCATGGACACTGGTGAAGAACGTGTGCCTGGACGAGACCGTTCTCCGAGAGGCCGCAGTGCAAGCAGCCTGAGTTCCACAGGGCTTTCTGGTGCAAGGTCACCAAGTGCCCGTGGGAGAAGAGAACGTGGAAGGTCTTTGCCAGCGCGACCAGCTTCAGTTCCACGCGGAGTAGACCCAAGGCAGTGGACAGCTACGACTGGAGCAGGCCATCAGCCACCAGTCGGGGCTGTGCCCTCGTTTGGACCTCAGTTCTACCAGATGGGAACACCCCCTCAGACAGCACCACAAGAACCCCTTCAAGTTCCGAATATGCAGTTGCCCGTTGCACCTGGAGTAGCTCAACAGATGGAGTTCACGAGAGCAATGCTGCAAGCGCAGGACGAGCAGATCCGACAGCAGGCAGCTCAACTTCAACAGATGAGTGCCATGCTTACGCAAGCATTGCAGCTTGCAAGTGCGAATGCTGCCAATGCGCATATTGCAGCAGCTGCAGCTTCATCGTCGACGAGTCCTACACCTGGAGGAGACCCCTCAGCAGCACCTGCGAATGCATCGACTCCTGTGGACATGGAAGTAGACTCTGGTGTACGAAACAAGAGAGCAGAGGGTTACATTCCACAGTTGCCTCAGCTGAACTATGCGTCTATGACGAGCAGACATGCTGAAATCCGAGTTTGGACAGCCTACAGAGACGAACTTACGAGTTGGCTTTGTTTGCTCGACGACCGCTACGCTACGGAATTGCAAGAAGCGATCAGTAGCAATGTGGAAGTCTTGCAAGTGAGGCTTGAAGCCGGGAAAGCAGCCCGGTCAACCAAACTTTGGTTTTTGCTTCGTCAGTCCATGAGCAAGTTCCAACGTGGGCAAGATTTGGTGCATCTCATCGAGGTGAAACAAATGGGAGCAAGTGCCGGATACGAACTCTGGCGCTCGTTGAACAACGAATTGTCAGTTCGCTCCAGAGTGGAGGGACAGGCCCTCCGCGAACAGGCGTTAGGCCTGGTGCCACCAAAGCATCTCAAGCGACCACTTGATGTCGCCAGGTGGTACACCACCGAGCTTCTCAAGTTCGAGGCGCAGGTGAAGCATCGCTTCCCGGAGTTGCTCATCGGAGAACAAGAGGGAGTCCTGTGCCTGATGAAGCACTTGGATTCTGAGACCAAGAGATATCTGCTCCTCCATCACTCAACAAAGAGCATGGGTGAGCTGATGACTGGTTTGCAGTTTTACGACGAGCAGCTTCGTGTGATGGACTTCCAGAGAGAAGGAGCATCCGGGTATGCGAATGCCTTCAAGGGTGGCAGAGGCGGAAAGGGCGACAGAGACAAGAGCAACAAAGGCCCCAAAAGCAACAAAGGCAACAAAGGCGAGAAAGGAGAAAAGGGACAGAAGGGTGGCAAAGCGAAAGGAAAGGACAAGAAAGGTGACCAAGGCGGAAAAGGAGACAGAGCTCGGAGCAAGAGCAGAGAGGCGAAGAAGACGGATGTCTGCCGGAACTGCGGGAAGACTGGACACTGGGCACGCGACTGCTGGGCACCTCCGAAGGACAAAGCCGCAGCGGCGACGAGCCAGGCCGTTACGACGCAGCCAGAGGCACCATCGTCTTCATCGTCTACCTCGGCGAAAGCAGCAGCGCAGCCCACAACCAAAGGCAGTGGAAAAGCACAGTCATCAATCAAGACGTTTCTGGAAGGATATCACTTCGGTATGATGCTCACGAACCAGGTGGTTAGTTTTCCTTCAGATGATCGCGTTTACTGGTTGATTGACTCTGGTAGTTCGTTCCACATCATCACGAGAGAGACGCTTGAGAGCAACCACGTGAAGATCCTGAGTTGGTTGGAAGGACGCCCTAAGTCATATGCGGAGACTGCGACTGGGGATTCCGTTGAAATTGGCGGATCAACACATGTTTTAGTGGAAGTTTGCTTTGAAACCACCACCCCAGCATCATCGAAGAGCAGTTCTGAGCATGAGGGTGACGCTGTGTACATGTGTAGGGCTAGGTTTGAAGCCGTCATTTCCGATCAGATCAAGCACAATTTGCTGAACATCAACTTGCTTTGTCAGAATGGAGGTTGGGAGCCAGCGATGTGCGACCAGCAGGGCGTAATTACCGTCCGAAAGCACGGCGTAACGCTGAGACCAACCATGTTTGCTTCAGTTAGTTGGCTTGCGTCAGTTCGGAATGACCATCCTTTAGCGCTGAAACCGCAAGATTTGATCGCCAAAACGGAACAGTTTCGTCGAAGTCGGTCTCGCAAGTCGTCTTCGAGTCGTGATTTTCATCGTTCGACTTCGAATCGAGGTCATCGCAGCTCTGCGAGAGTGTGTGTTGAGCCCGAAAACCCCGAATTGCTGGATGTTTCATGTCTTGATGAGGTAGTTGATTGCGAGTTTCAGACGAGCCACGAACATGTTGACCTGGACCAAGGCGAAGCTAAGGACAGACTAAGGACAGTCGATGACGTTTCCGGCTCTGCGAGGGATCAACTTCAGTTTTTCAGTCATGTGGATACGCCAGTTGTTCGTGAGCTTGATAGGGATGAACGCTTGATTTTTAGTGAAGACAACAGCGTTATCTCACACAAGCAACAGGACAACAGCACCACACCAGCAGTCGAGCGGCTTGTATTTGAAAATGACAGCAGCGTTATCTCACACAAGCAACAGGACAACAGCACCACACCAGCAGTTGAGCGTCTTGTGCATGAGCATGGTAGGGAAACAGTTGTCTGTCGTGCTTGCTTGGAGGATTTCCCTGATGAGGTTGAGACTGGCAGCTTGGATTGCTCAAAGAGGCGAAGTTTTCCTAGAGCAGGACAGATAGGAGACCGCCGCTATGGATCCGAGTGCCACGATGCAACAGAGCATTCAACAGTTGGAAGGCATGCGCCAGGGGGCGAGACGCAGGAGACTGATATTGTTGGAGGCCAACGCCGCGCAGCACGGCATAGAGCTTCCACAGGATCTCCGAGAGGAGCTCCAGGCAACGTATGCCGAGGCGGAGTCCACTGGAGGGGACGAGATGGATCTGGATTTGGATTCGGCAAGGGTGGACCCTTCGACCTCATCTCCTTCGATGGAGTACGTCATGGAAGAGACGGAAGCGGCGGAGGCACCGTCGTCCCACACTGGGGTGAGGGAATTCCAAGCGGATCCTTTGATGTCAGCGGCTCCAGCCAAGAGACCCGCTATGGTGCAGATGAAGCCGACGCCAAAGATCAAATCCAAGGAAAAAGCCAAGGCCGTGAGACCGGTGCGGAACTTGCTGCCGGACCATGTGGATCAGTCGACCATGGGGGTCGATCCTCGGGAGCCCTCCGGCCCCCCGCCGGCATCGTCAGCGCCAGCACGGAGGGGAAAACGGCGCTGGGCGTCGGCAGGCTGGATGACGTGGGTTGCTCTTCGGTTCGGAGGAGCTTGGACGGCAGCACAAGCTTCGGGAGCCAGCGACTCACCGGATACGCCGGTGACGCTGTTTTGTCTCCTGTGCCAGAAATATGTCACCGAAGCCCACTTGATGAGCGAGCCACACGAAGCCAACATGCAGGGCTTCACGCAGACCATCTCCAAGGAGGGCCCCCACGTGACACAGAACCCGGTGGATTGGGGCACATGGGAGCAAGCTCTTGCCGAACCAGAGCAGCTGGAACTTGGAGTGACAGAGGGCAAGGCTCGCTCAGTGGTTACGCTGGGACCGAGCGAGTTTCCTCAGCCGAACCCGAAGGAAACGACCGCGGCAGCACCGGCGAGCCCAGGGCCAGGACCATCGACAATGGTGGTGGAGGTAGACGAATCCGACGAGGATTGGGGAGAATGGAGGCCAACCACAGGGGTTCCAGCTCCAACGACCCCAGCACATCCGAAGGATCCCCCTATCTCCATGATGCAGCCGCCGGGGGAACCGGTCGGCCCGACAGCAGTGTACACGGAGCACCGCCGGGGCCCCGAGCCCAGGCATGCAAAGAGCGCTCTCCGAGTGACACCTCCCTGGCGGGAATCACTTTCCAACCTGGGCTTTCATGGTCCGTGTCTGCAGCTGCATCTGAGCACACCAGGCCACACCTCAGAAGGGCTACAAGCCCTCGGACCTTTGAGGGAGAGCTTCCTGCGGATGCAGGCGAAGGACCATGCCCAACTGCCGGTCAGCTTGACACCCCCGAAAGCCGCCAGCGACCTCTCCAGCACGGTGATGAGGATGGCAGAAACGATGGAAACAGGAGCAGCGGGGACATTGGCACCGGCAGGAAGGCCATTCAACCCAATGAGCCTTCGCGCTCAGCTCGAGGCGGGGGTCCTCACGGGCCAACAATACGAGGACCGGCGCCGAGCAAGGTCGCAGGACATACAGGCTGCGAGGTCGGTCGCGCCAAGGCTGGCGCTCCCGATACCTCCGCCACCTCCAGTTCCGCGGCCCGAACGCACGCCCGAAACCCCAATTCCGTGGAGTGGCGCGCCGTCGCCTGCATTCATGGAACTTATCAGGCGCCGCCGAGATCGCCAAGAGCGCGATCGTTCTCGCTCCCCGTCTCCCTGAAAGGGAGTACGGAGAAGCCCAACCCAATCCTTGCAGCTTTGCCCCAAGACGAGAGAAAAGAGCCCGATACGCGACAGCCACAACAGCAGTTTGAGTTAGTCACTGAAGAAGGAATTATTGGGGACAATGTGCGTAGTAAACACGCTGAGCTACAGCACCACATGCAGGGACACGTACCATACATGTCTGACTGTGAGTTTTGCCAGCGGACTAGAGGGACCACTCCAGCACGAAAGCGTAGCGACCTGAACCCGAGAGAGTTTCAGCTTGACCAGTGCTTCTTTCGCAAGCTTGCATTCATCGTACTGGTTCATACCATGAGCTTTGCAATTGCAGTTTGCTTTAGACCTGAGGGAGAGAGCGCAGCAACAACAGCAGAACATTTGCATCCCTGGGTCAGGCACTTTGGTGTGAAACAACCGCATTTCATGTCTGATGCAGAGGGACTCACGAAGAACATCGCAGCGAGACTCGCTGATCTTTGTGAGGGTACTGAGGACAGCTTTGCACCCGAAAGGCATGCACCAGCAGCAGAACGAGCCATTAGGACCCTAAAAGGAATCGTAGCAACACATGAGCTTGAGTTGCGGGAACATGGCGTTGTTTTGGATGCTGAGTGTGCGGATGTTTTCGACCTTTTGTTTCAATACGCAGCACACACGCACAACAGGTTTTCAGTTTCTGTAGGGTCGACCATGACACCCATGCAGAAGATCCGCGGAGATCGCGTGCGACCGCAAGTCACGTATCCGTTCGGTGCGGTAGCATACGCTAAGATAACGCGGGCTAGAAGACCTGACGCGGATGCCAAGTATGCTCGAGGGATCTACTTGGGACCAGTGCTTGGGAGCACAGGTCATGCCATGGAAATCCGCTTGGATAGTGGGGAGACGAAACGGGTGATCGCGCCCGGACTCAAATTGCTCTACCCGTTGCGTTTCGACGCAAATCTTCTGCCCGGTGCAAGGGCCCTAGATGGCTTCGTGCCCCCGCCTGAAGCACCGAAGACCAAAGAGCTGTTTCTCCCATATGTTCCAGGTGGAGGTCCTCCCATAGACTGGGTACAGCCGCCTGCAAAGCGTTGTCGCACTCAGCTCAGCAGAAGCAGAGTTGTTTGCCATCGCCGAGGCAGCAAAAGAGGTGGCAGGACTTGCGCAATTGACGGCGCATATCTGGGGCACCCTCCAGAAACCCCACCGCGTGTACACTGACTCTGCCTCAGCTAGGCAAATTGCCAGCATGGAGGGGCTACTCAGGCGCATGCGGCATATAGACTTGAGGTTGTGCTTTATCCAAGACCGTGTCCATAGCGGCGAGTTAGCAGTAGAGGGAGTGGCCGGAACCGAGAATGTGAGCGATCTTCTCACAAAGAATTTAAATCGCCTCCAAACAGCAAAGCATACAGCAACCCTCGGACTAGAAGATGTGACCAGCATCGATTTCCGAGAGGTCCCGGCAGTCAGGTCTTGCTTGTTGCTGTCTGGAGTGCTGGATTCGATACTCGGGCCGGACAACCTCGAATATGAAGCTTTCTGTCGGCTATGCGAACTCGAGACTGAATATTCAACTTTGCTGATCGAGTTTTGCACGAGTTCACGTTCGAATCTGTACCTGCAAGGAAGTGTGCACCAAGTATTCGTCTTGCCAATTACTCAAGGGGTTGACGGGACCTCGAATGACACCGTGGAGCGGGTCATGTCTGCAATGAATGTTGCAAGAGAATGGGGGATGAAGGTTGTTTTCTGGAGCAGCACTCCTTGTACCGGAGGTAGCCCGTACCAACGGCGACACGAAGATCGGCCGGGCTATCAGGACCATCTACAAGCTTTGTTCACGGTGCATCGCAAGCTCTGGCGGAGCTTCTTAGTGATGGTGAACCACCCGCAAGTGGGGGTATGGGTCATAGAATGGCCGCAGCGGTGTGCCTACTGGGGATGGGCAAGCACCCGTTCGTTTGCAAAGCAAAGAACCCATTACACCGGCGAAGTGCACGGCTGTGTTTCAGGCTTGGTAGGCAGAGATGGATTACCTATCCGAAAGATTTGGAAACTGATGTCGAACGATGAACAGTTTGTGCGAACCATGTCAGAAACGTTTGCATGTACCTGCAAGGGAGATCATTCACGAGACTTTGATCTCAAAGCAACGCAGCACTATCCGCCAGCTTTCGCGGACGTCGCCCTGGAAAGCTTGCGACTGCGGTAATTTGAGCCCACCCGCCCGCCCTGGCTGACCCGCTCACCCGCCCAGCCAGGTTACTTTGCGAGAGTTAGTCGACCTCCAGCGGTCTGAAGCAGTGCAGCGGTCTAGGACTGAGGAATGCGCCGGAATCCATGGCCCGGCGAGAAGCTTAGTTGGCTTTGCGTGGAGCTTAGTTGACGTGACCAACAGTGAAACTCTTGGTCATGAGGGGGAGTTGATATATGTGACCCTCCTAGTTTCCCAGTTGACACGTGATGTGCACTTGAGTTGTCTGCTATGAGTGTGAAGCATAGGCACGAGGACATGTCAGGCAGTGCAGATTTGTTTTGGCTTGGTGAGATCTTGTTTTGAGTAGGAAGAACCGTTTTCTGTTCGTTTTCTCGAAACTCGTTTGTCGGAACTCGTTTCCTGTTTGTGACCTGGTATTTGGTGACCAGAAGTGACTCAAGCCAGTTTAGGTCTGCACAGAGCTCAGCAGAGCACCTAAGAGGTGCTAGGAACCTACCCACAGTGTTTAGGAGTAGAAGTTCCATGGCTGAGTGTTTTCACCTGAAGTACCTTTGTTTTCCCATGTCTGGCAGACAGTGTTTGAAGCTGGAGAGCCGTGCTCGCATTGGCTCAAGACGAGCGGAGCTCGAGAAGCTGTGAACAGCGCAGTGAAAAGAGTCCGCACTTCGTGCTGTGAGGGTTGAGTGTAGTCTTGACCTGAGGTCCCTTAGGCCCCGTAGCTGTGCCACGAGTTTCAACGGAGTCACCTCAGCTCTCAAATCTTCCAGCTTGGCACGCGGCCCAGGATGGCAGGTGTTGGTAGCATCGCCGGGGCCTCTCTTAGGTTCATGCAGAATGGATGTATAGCTGTGGCAGAGTAGGGAAGTCCCTTCACCCTCGTATTGCCTTGGACGACTTCAAACTCGCAGCGTCGTGGCGCGCTCGTGGCATGTCCTCTTGACAAGATGTCTCAGCAAATTCGGACCTTGCGGATCTTGAGCTGAAAGGTCGTGGCTCCTAGCTTAGGCAGTTGATCACTGTTGATCTAAACTGCCCTTTGAAGTCTCTTGGCCGCACATAAGACTCCTTGTTCTGGTAAGGGTAGCAAACCGGGCTTGCATGGCTTCAGATCAACTGCGATGTCAAAGAGCCGCCCGTCGTCCTTGTTCAGGCACAGGAACTTGCCGCCACTTCGCTCCTGCAGATGGCTTTGCAGGCGCACGCAATGCAGGGAGAGGCCCCACCAAGACACGGACATGTGGCAGGCCCAAGGGCTTGGAATCCAACGAAGTCCCCACCTCAAGTGAGCTCAACGGAGGTCATGCATCACTGAAGGGGGACAAGGATTGCAAGCCAGCCGTGGCAGAGCTCGGGGGCTCGCGGAGGGAAGCAGCGTGACCGGATTGCATTCCTTCAAGCGGGATTTTGGTATAGCAGGTAGCGTTGTGCAGGCATCTGCCCAGCACCACGCGAAGGACTGTAAGAGCAACTCCCGGGAGCCGACGCAGAATATATGCTAGCTTTGTGGAAGGCATCCGCAATTAGCAGCACAGCACAAACATGCTGGGAAAGGTCCTTCAAGCCGATAGACATTGGAGCATCCGACTGCAAGGTGCCACCTGGAATGGACAACGAATCACTGAGGTCGTGGCAAGGCCTAGGATATCCTCTCGGTGTTCAGTGTATCAGAATGCTTGTTGTGCAGGACATTGCCGGCTCATCACTCCGACATCGGTCCTTCAGGAGACACGTACAACACAGCAATGCCTTGTTCGTGTGTTTCGGGGGCCTGCCAAGGGAAGTCCTGATTCCAATGGCATGTTGGTCCCTCTTCAAGGACTCAAGGGCTACAGCTTGGTAGGAGGCCAGCCGCAGCCCAGAAATGTCCAGAAAATTCCAAGACATTGGTGTCCCGGTGAATCTCACGAGCGGGGTGCCTCCATCTCGCGAAGCATCCGAGACCCTGGTGCCGCTTTTGCATCGGGCAGGGGTGCTCCTCTCGGCTATGCGCTCGTGGTCACAACGGGCCAGAAGAAACTCTGCGCCTCAGCACAGCACCTTGCAACAGAATGCATCCATGCTTGTGCGCGTCAGAGCACGCTGAATATTGTGCTCAACCTCATCGTCCTGCCTCCGACTGGATATCTGTCATGCTGCGTTCTCGCGCATAATGCGAGAGTGGAGTAGGCTTGGTTTGCCGGAAATGCTCCTGAAACCTGTCTAGCCTGTCTGGGTCTTTTGCGGGTGGCGGGGGGAACATTGACAGTGCAACATTAAGATTTGAACGTCCCCCTGCACATACAGTGTATCCTGTGTATTTTGCGTGTCCTGCGTGTCCTGCGTGTCCTTCCCTGGACTTGTGAAGGAAGGAAAAGCAACATGGTAGCATTGCTATGCAGTCACATGATGGCACTGAGATTGTAACTCAGAGTGTGCACTGAGCCCGCGTTGTTTGCCGGAAATGCTCCGGAAACCCTCTTGGTCGAACATGTGGTTGGGGTTGGCAGTGGGTTGTCTGTCTGTGACTGAAGAAGCGGGTCCTGGAACTGTCATGGGAATCCTCCACAGCTGCCCTCCCCAAAGCTTGTCAGAGTCTACGTACCAAGCCCGGGCTGCAATGTTGTGCTGTCACTGTCCCTCTGCCCGCGCCACGTGCACAAGCCTTCATGATCGAATGAGCTTCCAGGGCTGGCTGGGTGACAGTGCCACGTAGTTAGGACGCTTGTGAAAGCAGAAAGCACTTCATACTGGGCCCTTCATCAGGTCGTGACCTTTCGAGGGGTTTGTTTTGTTCATCGTGGCTGGGCCATGAACTGCACTGGCCTTGGAATCCGAAGCCGACCCTTAACTATCGAGTCCAATGCGTCAACCAAGCAGTCACTTCAAAGGGGTTGTCAGCCGTTGGCAGCGTTCTGAGGCCCCAGGATAACAGGGATGCTTCCATGCCCGGCTTGCTGTGTATGGTCTTGTGATCTGTTGCGGCTTTGCATCAAAGAGAGCTCGACCTTCATCCGCGCAGGAGGTATAGGCACGTCTGTCGCCTGTGGCCTTGGAAATAGTGCGCAGTCCATGCGGATTCTCAAAACGAATCTGATCGATTCTCGTGGAGGCTCGTGGCCTTTGGCAGGCAGCCACAGAATCAGAAGCCATGCGTTGTCTCGCTGCGGCTTGTGTCGAAAGGGTTTGGGCACGCAGTCACATCGCACACGTTGCAGCGGATACCTGAGCTTGCATGAGCCCGTTCACATTCCCTCCACACCCGCGATGCTGGTGAGGCGCCTGTTCTGGGGGTTCGAAGGAGGCGGCAGGATCGGTGCCGGCTTGCCTTTCGCAGACTTGGCTTCCAACCTCCCCGATTCTTTTGCGACGGTCGCGCCCCTGCCCTGATCAGCAAATCGGGCTGCACCTCATTAAGGCAGTTGGTCGGCCTCCTGCTCGGGCACCTGTTGAGCTGTGCCAGCTGCCTTGAGCTTGAGATGTTTGAGTTCACGGACGAGTCCCTCTTGAATGCAGTTCTGGTGGGCTGGAGCCTTGGAGGCCGCTGCATCGAGCACGCGGCCGACCTGGAGCAGCTCGGCTTCCGAGCCCGGGCTCTCCTGCATCTGGACTACAACACGCGCATGCCCGCAGAGCCTCGCTCGGCACTTCAGCTCAGGTCGGTACACGGTTTTCTCCGTTTCGGAGATGCATGTGAGTTCTTTCGCCTGCAAACATCGGCAGTAGAAGTCCTGGCGAGATAGGCAAGAATGGCTTAAGAGAATAGACATCCACTCTGAATCGAGTCGCCGACGCTTGCTGTCATCGGCTTTCGTCACTGCAGCAAGTTGCCGCGAGGCGGAGCACCTCTTGCTTGGCATGGAGAACTGCTGGGATTTGTCTTCGAGACTTCGAGACTGTGGGCTCTCACCTCCAAGAAGGCGCCGACGGAGGCACCGGAGCCGGAGGCGCTGAGGAGGCGCGCTCATGGTGTCTTGATCTTCGTGTGCCCGGGAGGCAAACTCCGAGGCGTATGGAGATTTCATGCGCCCAAGCTTTCTTATTGCAGGCTCTGCAGTGCTTGGCATCCCTGCATTGGCCGTTTTTCAGCATAGTGAGTCCGTCCCGTCCTGAAAAGTCATCCTTTGCCATTCTCAGCATCCTGTACCTGTCGCAGCCACCTTCCAACATAGCCCCTTGGGCTCCGAGACAGTTTCCCTCCCGCAGCTTTCGTTCTACCACTGTCAGCATCGCAACAGGGACGAGGACACACAACAGCGCCTACATCTACCGAAGGTTTTGTCAAGACATGGGCACTTGATGCTTGTTCGGGGAGCGAGTAGCGCAGAAAGTGGTGGCGGTCCTCGGGGCATGTGTCCACCTGGACGAGGTAGTCCCCTAAGTTGGCCCCAAAAACCTAAAGGACTAAAGGACCAAAAGAGCTCAGGGGACATCAGAGCTGAAGGCGAGTTTGCCTGCCCCCGAAGAAGTCCGCTTCATTTGCAAACTGAAACTAGCGTGGCGAAGGCACATGGTGTCTCTGGGGAAGATTCTGGGTATTCCCATTGCCATTGACCCTTTTTTGAAGGCCCTTCGCCTCTTAGAGCTTTCGCGCTGCTTTTTGTGGGCAATTTTGCCTCGGCATATGACTGGTTCCCTCAAGCACAGCAGGCTCCTCTAAGCATTGAACAAAAACCGCGGTTCTTGACACAAACTGCCAGCATGGGCTACTATACCCTATAACTATAACCCCTGAACAAGGCCCTTTCTAGGGTTGATTATGGGGGATTATCGGGCCGAATAGCCCATATTGGTGGGCAGATCTCGGCAAGTCATCGTGTGAAGCACTTGCGAGCCGCGCTTGGATCGCATCCGTCTTCGGCCCATGCAGTTGTCAGGGTCGAGTCAGACCCCCTCATTTGTATCAGCGAACCTTCCTCAGAAATCTGCAAAGGTTTGTGAGTGTGGTCTTTTGCTTCAGAAAACTAAGCATGTCACGCCCGAAAGGCACTCTCCGAAGCCAAGGTTTTCCAGCATCAATGGAGGCTGCTCTTACATAGGGCTGTCATATCTTGAGGCATGTGAAGCCAGACTTCCCAACACCAACGCGCACGCGCTGTGTGTGCTGGTGTCCATTGCAACTCATTCCGTGCCAGGCTTGACGAGATTGACATGAGCCGCTAGCACTGTTTAGGGTTTAGGGTTTAGGGTTTAGGGTTTAGGGATGCAAGTAGATGTTCCGGACGAAGACTGAGCAATCCCCGGAAGCGGCGAAGGTGACTGCCATTTCTCGGATGGCGGAGCACAGAACACACCTGCAATGTTTGCAAGTATGAAGGTGCGCATGATGGCAAGGTGCCAGCCTTGACAGCAAGAGGTTTGAGGACAGCTGCCCCTGCAGGCAAAGAAGTGTTGAGTCCTGCTACTAGATGCACGTTTGCCCAGCTGGATGATCGCGTGGAAAGGTATCTCCCGAGCCGTATGGAGAATCCCGTCTCACGCCGGAAACAGCTCTTCGATGCTGGGAGGCCCCTAGCTTCTCCACAAGGATCTTCTCCTTAGCTCTTGGTGAAGACGAAGAAGGGCGGGCGCTGTTAGGTACAGTTAGAATTGGTTTTAAACGTAACCTGAACCTCCAAAGCAAGGGGTCCTGAACAGCAGGCTCCTCCACATCAGCCGGCGTGAGGTTCGCATGCATCAACCTTTGTGATCGTGCCTGAAAATGCTTGAAGCGCTTGCACAATATTGAGCCTTCCCGTGAGCCTGTTTTTATGTTTCCGTGTGAGAAGTTTGTGCCAGGCGTGCTACATGTTGGTAAACATCAGGCAGCATGGTTGCATAAGTCCACGTCAACGGAGACCCCTCCCCTCGCATCCAACGGTTTCAGCAAGGGTTGATCAGTTGGCGGGAAAGCGGCGTCGGAAAACGTTCTGAGAGTACTCTCGTAATTTTGCCTCAGAAGAACACTCGTTGAGCTCTTGTCATGTTTCTCAACTCAGACAGTTGGACCCAAACAAAATCTCCCGAATCTCTCCCCCTCGGATCGTGACTTCCCACTGCGCTCCCGAGGCCACAGGCTTGGGAGTGATTGAAGGCAAGTACTCTGGGAAGAAGTGTTACGAAGAAACAACGCCCGCAGCGGTCAAAACGCAATCTACTCAAAGCTCTGCAAAAAAACCATCTCGAGGTTGAGGCGTTCGTCGCTTGGGTGGCTCTCGGAGGCCCAGGGCAAGAAGGAACTGCAAAACGCTCGGTCTCCCCAGGACTGGCATGAAGCCAGAAGAAAGGGGGCGACATCCCCAGCTAAAAGGGGATGCTGCGCCCCTGCACCCCAAAAGGCTTCTGGGTGGGCAGCCCGACACCGTAAAAGGGAGGAAGCCCCCTAAAGCCCTCAACCTGAAAAGGAGATGCTGGGTTGGAGGGCCAAGCGGAAAAAGAACATTTTTGCGACAAGTTTGCCGGGCCTGCTAGTGTTTTGGAGACCTGACAATGTTGCTTGTCTTGCGCTTTTTTTGGGCTTTGACCGGGCTGAACCGTGTGCCACGAGCTTCTGCGAACCCGAGGAAAGGTTTACGAAGGGCCATAAGGGTTAGCTGGAAGTCTGAGCAACAGATCGCAGTGAAGTGTTTAGTGGGGGGGCGGGGGGGGGGGGGGGGGGGGGGGCGGGACAAAAGTGAAGATCAATCCTTTGCTCACACACAGACCTCATCAGACAGGCCTAAAACGGCCCAACGAGCCCAAAACTCAACGAATCTCAACGGAAGCCTGCCTGTCTTGAGTATTCCGTCGGCCCAAAGATTCAAAGGAATTATTTGACGGGGTGGGGTGCGGGTGGGTGGGGACGGGGGGGGCGGGGATGTGCGAACTGGCAGATCTGACACTTTCTGCCAATTCCGCGGTGAGCTTCAATGCTGTGCGTAGTCCGCAATGTTTTGGCTGTACGAACTGCTTGGCTTGGATGCCTGGGTGCCGCCTTCCTGCACTTGGAGAGTCACTGAAGAGGCTGCCTGTCATGTCTCCCGGCCTGGAGTCAGGCTCAAGGGCTTGTCGTTGCCGCCCCATCGCACACGCCATGGCCCGAGCAAAACTGATGGGTGATGCTTCCAGGCGGGGCCTGTGCTCCATGTGCTGCTTAGTATGGCAGCCTAGGTAGACTCATCGGTGCATCAGGCGTGGCATGGGGAAAGCGTGGCAGGCAGAAATCTGAGAATCCTATTCCTGGAGTGCTACCTGCCCCTGCCTTGGTCGCGGAAGTCCTCGGGCGGCACCTCCGTTGGAAACTAGAACTTTGGCAGCACACGTTGCCGAGAAAGACACACAGAGAGCGAGAGAGAGATAGAGAGAGAGAGAGAGTGTGTGTGCATGTAGAAATCGGGGTGCGTCGCTGAGCACACCTTTGCAGAGTTGCGTGTCGGTAAATCATCTCATGCCTGCCATGTATCGGAAGTACACGCAGTAGCGACATTCTGAGAGAGAGAGGGTGGTGGCAACGAGTGGAGTTTCGCCCCAGGTGTTGATTTCCGAAGGCGAGGCTCCAGTCCGTTGCAACAATCCCGCGTTCCGGCCGTTTCCTCCATGCATTGCTTTGTAGATTCTTTGTAGGCAGTTCCCGTGCCTGTGCTGTCAGCCACCGACAAGCAAGCCATCCACTTCTCCAACCTATAGCCTGAAAGCCGCCGAGTTGGGCCGTCCTGTGGCCTCACATTGGCCTTGGCATCTCCTACCTCAAGAGCCGCTGTGGTCGGGGTGCCTCAAGTTCCAGGCGCAGTCCCAACTGTCGCCAGACAGAGTTCATTGCGGCCACAGGCGGTCAGCAAATGAGTTCAATCCAAGCTACTGGTACCTCAAGACTTCTCTCCAGTTAGCCCACTTGCGTGACGCGTGCGGGCGATAAACCCGACAAGCTCCAAAGAGATAGTCACAAAGTTGCACCGACTGAAAGGTCAGAGCATTGTCTGTTCTATGTGCTGCAGCTTCTCTGCCAACGTTTTCAGCCTGCTGTGCAGCGACATGTGCGGGGGACTGGAACGATCTTAAAACTTCGATCTTAACATGCCATGGGTGGAAGAGGCCCCCCTAGTTTGCCGGCGCGTGGTGTGCGTGTGCGTGGACCGGCTAGGTAAACAGCCGCCCTTTCTCTGAGCCCTTCACCCCCAGCTTAGGACGTCGGTGAGCACTCTACAGGTCCTCAAAGCTCGCCTAAGCTAAGTGACCCCAAGTTGGCCTCGGGATTGGGCGGGCCGCATCAAGGGAGTCTCTAAGGGAGTCTTCAAGGGAGTCTGCAAGGGATGACCGGGAGAGGTTGCCTATGTGAGTGCTCGTGTGTTTTCTGTTGCGCCATACCAGCTAACGCAGAGAGATGCCAGAACTGAGTATCCCCCACTTTTGTAAATGGAGCAAGGTAGGGTCCTGGGTGCTAATGTGCCAATATCCGTCTCCATTTGTGGGTGGCTTTGGTTGGCTGACCTTGAGACTCAGGTGAAATGGCCAGCAGGGCCCTCGACACATGGAAACCCATTTTTCTTTGTTGGCCGGTTGCCTGGCCATGATGCCGGAGAGGCGAAGTTTCGTAGCTACGACAGCTCCCCCGGACGTCAGATGACGTCAGGCATTGGCAGCTCCATTCTCCAACCCCCCCTAGTCCCAACATGTTGGGGATAGCTGAGTTTGGAGCTGTGCCTTGATCAGCTGAGGCTCGCAGAGAACTGGCGAGGGCCTTCTCTGCTGCAGCCGTAAACCGTATGTGCTCCGCTACAAGATCTGCGGGCCGCGTGGACTGCTTGTGCAGCTGCATGCCAACCGCAAGCAAGCGCGTGGGTTCAAGACTCTCAAGCTTTCGGGTTGGTTCCAAACCTAGCCCGCAACGCTCACAGCTGGCGGCTTGAAAGGAATCAGCCTTCGCGAGACATGCTCACGGTGAACTTTACCCCATGAGTCTGAACACAACAATCCTGATCACCACGCAACACAGGGGTCGCACACGACCAGGATAAAATCGGAGGCTCAGGCCCCTAAATTCAGTCGCTTAGATGTTTTATCCTGAGGCACGTGGGGCTGCGCCTGCAGGATTTTATCCTGCACATGGTGGTTTGCCAATCCAAAGTCATATTGCTGAACATGTCGCTCGGAGGGTCAAGCCTTCAGGATTCTATCCCAGTCGTGTGTCCCACCTTTTGTTCGAGTGCGATGATTCGCCAGGGCTCAAGCCCAATGATTTTCATCGCTGCAATGGGGTCAGGCCCGAGGACTTGATCCAGATAACTTCCCTGGGCCTGACCCTTCCATGCATGTCCATCCTCTGTACGCAACAGAAGTTGCTGGTCGTGTGACTGCTTGTGCAGCTGCATCCCAGAAGTGAGTGGCAGAAAAGGGTCCTTCGCTCGAGTTGCTCAAGCACCCGGCCAGGGTTGCGCAAGCGACCGCAAGTTCGCCACCGTGTGCGCCGCAAGATGCTGCAAGCACACTGAGCGAGTCCTTCACAAGCTGAGCTACCGTAAGGCCTTCTTGCCATCTTGCTTGCGCCGAGACAGAATGTTACGGCAGGGTTAAGGCGTCGAGGATGTCTGCATCGCGTTTCCGAGACGTCGATGTTAAAGTGTCATGCCACGCTGCATTGTTTGATCCGGAGATGCGAATGACCCCAGCTGCAGTCCGGGATTCGCGGGTTTTAAGATGCAGTGCGACGCGCCGAGTTCGAAGGCCTTTGTAGGTTTCTACAGGCTTCAGGGCATTGAAGGCTTTCCTTGCCGGAGTGCGAGCGCTTGAGCGCTTGCATCGATGGCAGCCTGGCCTGCAGTAGCCAACAGACGTGGTGCAGCATGTGCAACTCGTGTTGGAGCTGGCCGTTAGGGATGTTAGGGCGCTAATGCAGCCATTCGGGTGTCCGAAATGGACCTGCCCCGGACCTCCGGCACCTTCAGAACCTGCTCTATCGACAGGCTCAAGGCCAACGATTCTGGCGAGATGCCTTCCTGATTGCTTGTGACGGCTGCGTGAAGATGACACCGGAAGGAGGCACACTGAGAGGGTTGGGGAAGTGGAGATTGGATTAGGTTTTGGGCGCTCCTGGCGTGTTCTCGCTTGCCTCGACTCCGGACACTGACATCCACCGCTTGCATTGCTCTGAGTGCCGCTCTGGGCACCACTCGGCCTCGCCCTGCATTGCGGGAGAGTTTTCTGGCCCCCTGAGCTGAGCAATCTGAGCAAGGCTGGGGCGGTGGGGTGGCCTTCTGAGACTTGAGCAGGTGCCGCCGAGCGCATCCAGATCTTCCAGGCTTCTAGGTTCGAGGTTTCATCGGTTTCAGAGCTCCGCTGGCATGGCTTTCCGCCTTCTGCGGCCAGCGGACCTGGCAGAGACCTTCCGCAAGCGCTTGGCGGCGGCGGCGGAGTGCATCTAGTTGCCACACAGAGCCGACGCGTTTCTCAACTCTCCCGCACTGCGCCTGCCATTCAGCGGGCCTCCCTTCTGCGGAGAAGGGGGAATGTGTGCCATGTGTGCCATGTCTGCCGCGCTTCGGGCACGCAAGCAATAGGGTTGAGGGTTTAGGGTTTAGGGGTTCAGGGTTTAGGGGCCTTTGGCGGCTTGCAAGGGGCCCTAAGCCGTCCATGCCAAGCTGGAAGAGAGCTCTCAGCAGGAGCTGTTCTTCACCAACTTAGCTTGGTCCTTTCGCAAAGTCGCTCTCCTCTCCAGTCCCATGCGAAAGAAGAGCCATAAATGCGAGACAAGCTCGACACAGGTCCTAGGGGCCAGCCGCTTTGTGGCATGTGAGCCGGCTTCCCTGACAAGGTTTGCAGGCTGTGGACGGACACGTGTGGGACTAGAACGCTTTAAGCTCCGACTTGCAGCAAGGTGCAACATGATCTGATCTGAGCAGACCATCATTCCGGGCTCTTGCCAGATGTTGCCGGCAGAAGGCCTCTACGTGACCCAATCAGCTGCTCATGTTTAGGTGACAGGTGTTCTTCCACGGCGTGGTCGGCAAGTGCAAGGCATCGAGCTGAGGGCGGGCTGCTCCCAGACACAGTCGCAGGTACAATTGACTGGTATAAAAGCCTTGCAAGTCTGAAACTGGTACCCTCAAATATGCAGCGCCTGTGATGAGCTGTCCCTTGGTATGGGCCCGCAGATCCTTGCCGTCCTTTGCTGGCCCAAAAGTTGCTGACCGTGCTTCTGGTGTTGTGGAAGCAAGTGCCACTTCCTTGTTGCCACACCTTCCGCAGCTGCCGTGACGCTGGGTGCCGACTAGCAGACAACTCGGCAGCAGTCGCCTCAGCTCAGCAAAACAACCAGCCGGGAGCCATTGTGCATCAAAGCCGGCATGGCGACCGGCTTTTTTCGCACAGTAGCACCTGCCACTTTTCATGACACAGCCCGGCAGCTTGGCCAGTTCAGCGCCAAGCCTGAGCCGATACGTGGGACCGCGGCCATGCAAACAAATTCAACGATGCCAAAAAATCCACTAGATGTTCTTTGTAGAGCTTTGGGAGACTAGTGTTAAAGTCACCAGAAGAGTATTCCGATCATCGTCGCAACCCGCTTAACCCTCTAAGACCTGCAGTTGGAGTCTCCAAGCTTACTGGTGCTTGTTGTGACAGGCACAATGCGCAATAAGCTTGATCTTTGAAGCAACCGCGTCCGCGAGATCAGGCAAGAATTTGCAAAATGTTCTCATCGCAGGGCTGGGTCCAGAATATTCTGTTACGTGAGAAACCGGTGTTGAGTTTTGGTACGACTCTTCAGTTTTTTGGCTTACACCCTCTGAGAGGGTGAACTTTTCGCGGAAGTGGGTCACCGCACTTAAATATCCCACGCGCACACGCGGGGGACTTGCCTGCGGTCATCTGCGGTCAGAGCTCTTGTCGTCTCCGCCCTCTGCTGACCTCCACGAGCCCCGCTGGATCTTCCTCGACACCGACCCCACAGAGTGCTCTGAGCTCCTCGCCCAGCATCAACGCTTCCTGCCGCAGTCTCTTCTGGGGCGCTTTGCAAGCAATTGCTAAAGGTTTAGGATGAAAGCGCCCAAAATCTTACACCCCGATACATTCTATAGCCCTTAAGCACCATACCTGTAATAATTACGTCAATTATAACCTTAAACCCGACACCCTCAAGCCTCAACGATCAACCCGGTATCAAGCCGTAAACCACAAACATCTATGAGATCGGAGCCATGCCACGTACACCTTGCACCAACCGAAGCCCTGAACCCTCAAAGAAATGTAAGCTGAAGAGCCAAAAAAAAAGTTTGTTGGTTCTTGTTCCAAACAGGGTCTTCGAGAACCTACAAGAACCAAGGTGTCGGCCTCTACAGATAGGGCATGTGTCCTAAGGCCCAGAAACCGCCGAGGTACAAGCAGGACTGCAAGAACAACTTCTCTTGCGGCAGGGAGGCGGCAACGAAAGTGAAGGTGGCGAAGGACGTCCTGGATCAGGCAAAGGTTATCGGGTTTAGGGCTATTTGCGTAAGAACCCCGCCAAAAATTGACAATATTCCTCCTTAGAAGGGCAATATAGGGATTGCTATCTTGCTTTTTTGGGGGTTCTTAAGCAAATCGCAGTTTTAGGTTTTACAGAGCCCAGAACCCTGAACCAGTCTAGCCCGTTTAGGGCTTAGAGTTTTTCTGAGATCTCTTTCGGGTCTTGTGGGAGGTTGTTGAGGCTTAGGACCAAAGCAGCAACAAGGCGCCCCCCCCTAAGACCATTCGACTGCCGCAGGCACGTTTGGCGTTGCTCCTACGACTCGTCCTTGGTCAACATGTGCTCCTGATCTCCGGGAAAGTGATCCCGAAAACCTAAACCCTAAACCCTAAACCGCCTCCCCTGTCCTCATCGTCATCCCCGTCCTAAGGTAGTCACGCCAGGAGGGCACAGGGGCCCCTGCATTTCCCTAACCCTGATCGGCCTCCGGAGCAGTTTCCTTCCCACCTTTCGGCAAATTGGAATGGAAGATGCCCCGTGCTCCCGTTCTCATGTGCCGAGTTCGCTTTCCCTTTTGCCTTGCGAGCCGTGCGCTCCACTCGGCGAGGTCCACATGAGTCCGAATTGCAGTTCGCAAAATCCAGTGCCTCACCAAAGGTCGGGTTTTACAATATTTCTGCCTTGGCACCTCATTGTTCCTTTAACTTTGTGGGGTGGGGTGGGGTGGGTGGGGGTCAACGGAGCCTTTTTGAGATTTGACCCTCCAGTCCCCCGCTGAAGAATCGGGGCACTGCGAGGCCAGTTCACGATGTGCTTCTTCCCGAAGTCGCATGAACGATGGGGCACTTCGTGTTCCAGGTGGTGGCATGAACTGGGAACTTTGCTTGCCCGTCGCAGCCCCTGCAAGTTTCCCTCACTGCTGCACACCAAACGGAAACTAGACAGCATCCATCGTCTTGTCAGAAGAACAGGTAGCCTCCCGCCCTCAGGGTCCTCCCAAAAAGTTGCATCTCCGACTTCTGGCCAGACTGGTCTATGGAAGAGAAGCCTTGATCCCCATTCTCATGTATCTGAGGTGGCTCTCCCTGTTCTCGTGCAAGGCCACGATGTGCTACTTCCGGGAGTTGCCCGATGATGGGGCACTTCGTGTTGCTGGTAGCATGAACAGCTGGCAGCTTTACCTGGCCCGTCGCAGCTTTTTTGGAATGCGGGCTGGTTTCTTTCGCTGGTGGACACGGGGCGGGAGCAAGGCAGCATTCATTCTTGTCAGAAGAAACAGATCTGATCTTCAGGCAACTTTAGAAGAGCGGAGGGCGAGCCCGACTTCCCGGATGCGAACGGGTGTGCGCACTTTGATCGTTTAGCCACCACGTTTCTGCGTGTTGCCAGGAGCCGCCCCGCCACTTGCCTGTTGAAGCTCTGTGGCTTGGCTTGGCACAACGCGCTGCCCTGCAGGCAGGCAGAGCGGGCCCGTCACATGGGCCAGAACGTTGTCGCATCGGAGCTCGTGTTGACTCGGTCTTGATTGCGTGCGCCCCCGACATGCGTCCGGAAACATGGCTTGAGGGTGAGAATGTAGAAGGTGATGAAGGTGCCCCCCAACTTGGAAAGGCACATCCGGGCATTTCCCAGATTCTCCCAGACTTCTGCACAATCCTGCCTTCCTCCCACCTAAAGCCCAAACCCTAAAGCCCCTAAACAAAACCCCCGTTGGTTCTTGATCCCTGGGAAAATCCTGGGTATGGCCAAAGCGGCTGCAGGAATAGAGCCGGCCCAGGCTGTATAGGAAGCTGCCTGCCTCTCCCTTTCTTTGTCAGGGCATGGAAGGCGAGCAGTGAGGCCGATCAGCCTCTGATCTAAGTCAGGGGAAGAAGGCTGCTCCCTTTGGGGCGCCATCTTCAGAGGCTCCGGAAGTCTTCGAGTTGCGCAGAGTCGACATAGTCGCCATCGTCTCGCGCGGCTTACATTCGTAAGGCTCGGAGAAGCTCGCCCCTTTGCTGCTGCACACGCCGGGGCTGGGGTGGGGGGCGAACAAGGTCGGAGAAGGGCGGGCTTTCCTTCAAGCAGCTGAGGGCAGAGGGCCAGCTCGACTTCCCGGACACACAAGCGTGTGCGCACGTAGGCCCGTTTGATTTTTCAAGCACCTCGTTGCTTTGCGACTTTGCGATGCCGCTCATCAGCCGCCTTCCAGATGAAACGCAGAAACACGCAAGGCGTTGTTGTCTCTTTGTGAGCGAGCAGCGAGCAGGGAGAACCCTCCGCATGTCTGCAAGGACAATGGAAGGGCTTTCGCCGATATGCTGTCGCCAACAGAGCTCCAGCTCGGGGTTTCGTGCTTTGCGCTTCGCAGTTTTGCTTTCGAGGATGCCGCTTCAGCAAGAGCGTTCACTTCGTGCTTCGGGGGAATGAGGTGCCCTTTCGGGGTTTGATGCGCCTTTCGCCGTTTGGAGCGTCGTCTTGGGGACAAGCGCTTTTGGGCGATCAGCCTCTGATCTGAGCCGTCAGGGGAGACGGCCGCTCCCCCCTCGTCCACAGTCCGCGCGTACGGAAAGATGCGCGACGCACGCTGAGTGCTCTGCAAGCTCCTTCAGTCTTCACTGAGCTCAGATTTCGCTGGGATGAGTCGGATGCCTGACGAGCCCGGAGAACCCAGCATGAGCTAGCCGAAGCAGCAGATGTGAGCTGTGTGGGCAGACTGTTTTTAAGCCTTCGCTCTCAGATCATCCCTCGCTTTCTGCTGTGCCCTGGTCCCTTTGGAGTATGGCTTGGGTTACGATGGTTCCCTTCTTCGCCGAAGCAATGTTCAAGAATACTGAATACTCGTTGATCCCAACCCGGAGGGGTTGGGCCGAGGACCCTGGCGGCAGCCTGCCACATCCCCTCTGTATCTCATCTCACCAACCTTTCAAGGAGATCCGCAAGGAACCAGGTGTCCTTCAGGTGACAGGGTGTTGAGCCTCTTCCCCCACTGCCGGAGCCTTGCGAGAGGTGAGGACAGGTGCCTGGCATCAGGGGTTTAGGATAGCTTGATGATAGCTTGGGGGTCGGCAAAAGAGTAACAAGTGAAATAAGTGATCAAGAACGAGTTCTGCCTGAGGCAACTGGACTGGGTGCGCACCAGAGACCCTCGCGCTGAGTTCCATTCGGGCGCCTGTTCATTGGCTCTTCAGTGCTGTGGAGGGCCGATGGGGTGCCATGGGATGCCATGGGATGCGATGCCCCGACTTGCCATTGCCCTTGCCATTGCCGTGCTGCTTCGCAGTCGATGGGCCACAGAAATTCTGGACGGGCGGTAGTGGCAGGCATGCTGTAAGATGATGCATCGATCTGACATGTCCTTGGCTGCGCCTCGTCTGCTGTGCCAGGCATGTGAGTTGTACCCGAATAGCAAACGAAATAAACGAAGCAAGCTTCATGTTTGGTCTACTCGTGCCTCCAAGCAAGCTCGAATTGCATCGTGCACATCGTGCACCTCAACCGCACAGACCCTGCGATGCAAGGTCAACTCTGTGGCGCGCCTGAGCCCGGCAGGTCTTGCCGCCGATGGCAGGCTCACAGCGAACACCGCGTAGCCCCGTGCTGCGGTCCGCTGTGTTCCGCTGTGTTCCGCTCTGAGCACGTGGAAGCGCATCAGATGTGCGCCGTGCGATCCCCCTGTCTGTGCATGCACTTGCGCTTTCGCAAGGCTGTAGTGGCGAGCGAGCCAAGATCGGGCCGTTTCTTCGCAACTTGCGCTTGACGCGAGGCAGCGGTGTTCAGCTGGGGCTTTTTTGGTCGGACACGGGGCACGCGCGTCGCGGGTGCACAGGCGGTGTGTGGGACACGGCGCCGTGTCTCATCACGACGAGCAACTCCTGCATGGCACGGCAAAAGAGGGCCCTTTTGTGAGTTTGCAGGCTGTGTTGGTGAGTGGGCATTCCAGGAGAGAGGTAGAGCTTTCGAGTTTAAAACAGAAGTCGACACGCCGGCTAAGCGGGAAGTTAAAACGAGACATCCAACACCCCACACAGCCACTCAGCCGCAGCCACAGCCACTCAGCCACTCAGCCACTCAGCCGCAGCCACTCAGCTACAGCCACAGCCACAGACGCATATGCAGACATTGCCACAGCCACAACGCTTTTCAACATCACAATTGAGCACGTGGCTATCCCAAAGTCACGCATCTTCTTTAGTTCGGCTGCCAAAAAAGCAGTGCAGGGTTTTCAAGCAGAGAATGCACAGAGCCCTGGGCAGTTTATACTTATTTATGAAAGGGTACGCGTGCAGTGGCTTTTTGGTCGATCGCCGGAAGCTAGTGAGCCAAGTTCTCAGACATTCTGCAGGGGTGAATAGGGAGGTTTAGGGTTTGGGGTTCAGGGCTTAGGGTTCAGGGTCCATAAGGTGTCTGTGGGGGTCCATCACAGCGCGGCACCTACCGGCTGTTGGGCCAGGCCATATGATCTGAGATGCCAGAGTCACAGCCGACTTTTTTCATTCGCAGCACTTGTTCTTTCCATAAATTCCATCCGTTTTCCTCCAGAAATGTGTCTTGAGCTCTGGGACTTAGCGCTTTGGGGACAGTTGAGGGGGCCGATAAGAGTTGACGGGTACAAAAACGGAGGTCCATAGGAGGAGGTCCATAGGAAATCCAGAAGATCCATAGGGTTCATAGAGCACAGGAGGTACCGATCCAAAAAGTAGAGCCCCCAACTAGTACCCTATACTTTGGGATGCTCCCCCTTATATTAAAAGTTCGAAATAGGGATTATAGCACCCCTATTCAAATCCCTGTTAAGGACTGTTAGTATCAAGGGGAACATCCCAACCTGCACTGCTATTTGGGTCATTTTTTGGGACCTAGGAACCCTTTAGGGGGATCTAGTTTTTGGATCCTCCCTGAAAATGCCAATAGTCCATCGTAGTCCATACCTCGGCAGATGAAACTTGGGAACGAGTGACCAACTGCGCCGCTGCACACTTCGAGCCTACTAGACTACGTTGCCAAAGGTGCCCTGCGGATCGGGCGTGCAAAGCGCTGGAGAGGTGATGGCTGCCGGCGCCTTTCGAGGAGACATGGCAGCCATGGACGGAAACGACGTCCGACGCCTCAGATCAGCTAGCTGCTGCGAGAGAACAGAAAACGGCAGCTTTGCGCGTGGAATGATTATAGTGTTGTGATTAACCTCAACCTTGGAGCAAGCCCCCAAGACAAGAGCAAGCTTTTAGGACATGGCCTGAAGCCGAACAACCTTGTTCCTCCCCCGGAGCTGGCTCAGCGGCTCATAGCGGCTCCAGGTATCCAGGAATCCAAAGGCTGCAATGGTGCAGTGTTCAGGCTCTCCACTCTTGCTTCCCAACGGCCCGGCCCTTGCTTTGACATTCTCCATGAGCTTGTTTGCAAGGATGACACTTTTGTTCAGAGTCGCGTGAATCCAAGCCCCCAAGACTGCGCATGTAGCCCTCTGTGTTTCATGGCTGAGAACATTTCCATCGCTGGTGGCAGCTGGGAGCATGGTGCTGAGGCCGCAGGCGCGGCCGGAACCAATCTTTCGCGCAGAAACAGGCTGCGGTCACTGCGCGGGACTTAGTGACCAGCGCCGCCCTGCTCATGCAATGTTCCAATACCAGGCACTGCCACACATTTTCGAAAGGATGGGTGAAAAAAGCCTCGAAGCCTTGCGCCCGCGAATTTTTTGTGGAAGGCTCCAGGCGACTCATTCGGGATTGCCTTGGGAGCACGATCTCGATGACGGAAAGCGCGCGAGTCCGAGGCGGCGCATATTGCGATGCAGCCCGAGGGCCTAGGGCCCCAGGGCCAAGAGCCACGAAATTGCTTGCGCAGCCGATAACAGAAAGAGAACAAAAACAACGGACAAGCCCAGCAAGTCGTTCTCTGCCACGTGCGCCTACGCACAGAGCTGCGCAGGCTGCGCAGTCGCGAAGCGCTCGCGAAGTTCGAGATCTGGCCAAGGTATTCTCCAGGCATTCTCCAGGCGTTGCCCAGTGATGCACACACACATGCTCGGATCTTCCTCATGAGGACCAGCGCACTCGTGCAACTGAGTTCATCCAGCATTGCACGCGTTGACGCAATCGTGTTCTCCGCGCGGAAAGACAAACTCGGAATTGGCCCGGCTGCGGGCGGGCTGCGCCTTTGCCCGAACTTGCAACAATGTCCTTCCAGGCATTGTTTGCGGACTGCCTTCTGATTTGTGTGCGTTTCTTTCTGTCTGCGCGCCTGGATGCCTGTGCGCGGCCAAACGAATGCTACGATGCTACGCGCAAGTTTGAATGCCCCTTACCGGCGAAGCTCAAGGTTCTGCGATGTTCTGCGTAGAGGGTCCTTTTGTGGTTCGGATTGCGGTGCGTCTGGAACACAGGTCTCTGTCAGTTTTCTTTTGGGTAAGATCGGGTAAGGCCTTGTAGTCACGTGCGTAGATCTCTTGCAACTTGCAAGTAGGCATCATCTTCAAGTACTATTCCTTCTTCTAAGAATACACGCCTGTCAGCGTCGTCTGTCTCTTGCACAGGATTGGAAAGTGAAGATCGGCGCCAGCGAGTAGCCCAGAGCCGCTGTGAAGACTTCACAAGAGCTGCAGCAAAATTGTTGTCTTAAGACTGTCTTGCTTCATGTACTTAGGCCAGGCCTCACCGGCTTCAGAGCCTTCCGTGCACTTGGCCCAGCAGAAGGAGCGGTGGGTTTCTGCAACTTTGTAGCTGGAGGCCGAACGATCATTTCAGTTCTGGACACGGGTGGGTTCCAAAGCAGTTTTGACATCTGATTACGCCAAAACAGCCCGGCGCGCGGAATGGTTCGGCAGTTTGGGCCACCTCTAAACCAACTTGGGCAAACAGGGGAAACTGCTGATGTAGTCAAAGCCCGTGAAGGCTGGAGGGCTTTAGGCTTCAGAGCCTTGCGCTGCAGGCTTGAAGGCTTGAAGCCTTAAAGCTTTCAATGCAGAGACCTCCCGGGGCCTCGGGGGACTCTCTGGGGCCGAAGGCGATCGCAGATCCCGCCTGCAAAAGCTATGGTTGCAACTCCCCCTTACCCTATTCTAGTGTCCACGAACAAATTCCCGTCTTCGTGCCTCGGTTGCACGTGCAGTCACGTGCAGTCACGTGCGCCTGTAAGAACCTTGCGGTGCTGTAGGTTTGGCTGAGGGCCGTTAACCTTATCGTATCTTGTCTTACACATGCGCATATACGTATACATATATATATATATATATGGTCACCCCCCCCCCTCGACAGACCCCGGAATTGTATTTCCGATCTGTCCAGGAAGCGGGGGGGGGGGGAAGAGCACCACTCCAAAATTCCTCGAGTTTCCAAAAATCCAAAAATCCAAAAATCCCAACCCAAGTTTCGGATTTTTGGAAACTCGAGGAATTTGCTCAAAATCCAAAAAAACCCAAAATTCCTCGAGTTTCCAAAATTCCAAAAATCCAAAAATCCCAACCCAGTTTCGGATTTTTGGAAACTCGAGGAATTTGCTCAAAATCCAAAAAAACCCAAAATTCCTCGAGTTTCCAAAATTCCAAAAATCCAAAAATCCCAACCCCAGTTTCGGATTTTTGGAAACTCGAGGAATTTGCTCAAAATCCAAAAAAACCCAAAATTCCTCGAGTTTCCAAAATTCCAAAAATCCAAAAATCCCAACCCCAGTTTCGGATTTTTGGAAACTCGAGGAATTTGCTCAAAATCCAAAAAACCCAAAATTCCTCGAGTTTCCAAAAATCCAAAAATCCAAAAATCCCAACCCCAGTTTCGGATTTTTGGAAACTCGAGGAATTTGCTCAAAATCCAAAAAATCCAAAATTCCCCGAGTTTCCAAAAATCCGAAACTGGGGTTGGGTTTTTGGATTTTTGGATTTTTGGAAACTCGAGGAATTTTGGGTTTTTTTTGGATTTTGAGCAAATTCCTCGAGTTTCCAAAAATCCGAAACTGGGGTTGGGATTTTTGGATTTTTGGATTTTTGGAAACTCGAGGAATTTTGGGTTTTTTTGGATTTTGAGCAAATTCCTCGAGTTTCCAAAAATCCGAAACTGGGGTTGGGATTTTTGGATTTTTGGATTTTTGGAAACTCGAGGAATTTTGGGTTTTTTTGGATTTTGAGCAAATTCCTCGAGTTTCCAAAAATCCGAAACTTGGGTTGGGATTTTTGGATTTTTGGAAACTCGGGTTTTGGTGAGATTCTTTTAGGGGTTCTACACTCATGAGAAATATGAAATATTTTCAAAACACAGAGAGCTATGCTAGCAACAGCTACTGGAGTTTAATATTGATTCCTATTCATTTTAATCAAATGCCAAATAATTGGAATACGAGTCTGAGTAATTGTAACAGCATTCTTCTTCCTAGTTAGTTTTAATAAAAGTCTTAGAATTTTAATAAGCTTCATAACACATTTTATACATATTCCTATTAATCTCAATAGGCTTCTTATTCATTTTCATAAGATGTCTTACAATTTCTAATTGGGTTCCTTTTGCTTTGACAAGCTTCCTATTCATTTAAAAAGGCTTCTGATTAATTGGAATAGGCTTCGTATTCATTTTAACAGGGTTTCTCATTCATGTTGACAGGAAGTCTAATAATGTTCATAGGATTCCTACTAGATTCCACAGTGCTCCGATTATGTTTTTAAATCCTGTTCCCTATTCATTTCAATTGGACTCGAAGTAATGTTATTGTAACTCTTATTTGCTTTATTGGCAATCCTATAAATTAAATGTTTTAATAGGGTTCATTATAATTCTAACAGTACGACTCTTATTGTTTTAAGTTTTGAAGGGTCCACATTACTTTTTTTATAGAATTTTATTGGCTCCTCTTAATCCTTTAATAGGATTCATCTTCATGTTAAACGGATTCCTTTTACTCCTAAAAAGAAGTCATAGATTCTTTTGTAGGGTTCCTATCAATTTTAATAGCATCCCTATGAATTCTAAAGGGTTCCTATTCATTTGAATGGCCTTCCTATGGTTCCTCTGAATTTAGGACGCCAAGAAATTTCAATAGGAGCTTCTACGTATTTCAACTAGGTTCTTATTAATTGTACTAGGATTCTTACTAAGTTTCCAAAAAGACTCGTCTTAATTTCAATAGGGTTCTCATTCATTCCTATTGATTTAAATAGGATTCCTATTGAACTCATACGAAGCCTATGAATCCTAATAAACTTAATAGGAACCCAAGTAAAACTAAGAGCAATCTTATTAGAATTAATAGCAATCCACGATGTCGAGCAAATTGTTCAGGTCCTTACAGCATGCGCCCTTCTCACATCTGTCTGCATCTTTCATTGCGAACACAAAACCGTACCAATCGAAAAAATATGCTCTATTGTGTGTTAACGTGTCTGGCTACTGTGTGCAGCTATGCTGTCCGTCGCGCCCTCAGCCTTTTTTTCGCTTCCGGGGTCTGTCGAGGGGGGGGGGTGAGCATATATATATATATATGTATATATGTATATATGTATATATGTATATATGTATATATGTATATATGTATATATGTATATATGTATATATGTATATATGTATATATGTATATATGTATATATGTATATATGTATATATGTATATATGTATATATGTATATATAATTTTTTTATTTTCCGTGTGCTGCCCGACCCATCTAGCCTCGTGGTTCCAGGACACGGGCAAGCGCGGGAACGTTGGTGTCAAGGTGTGGTTTGCAAGCAATGGGTTCGCGGATGCGAAGTTGACACATGCTGAGTAACCCCCATGCGCTTTCTGGTTCTCGTGCTTTCTTGCCCAGTTGTTCTTGAACAAGAACGACTTGGTGGATTGGCTGGTGAACAAGGCACGGAGCCCAGCTGCAGAAATGTTGAGATGAATTAGCAGGTGTCTGTCTGAGGATTTTAGGACAACAGCTTCCCGGAAACCTGGCTGAAATCAATCCGACGAGATCAGGCCCTGAAGATCACAAGACATTTCTACACTAGGTTGATTTCTGCGCCTATGAGTATGATTACGCTCCTCCAGATGTTGGGGGCGGGGAATGAAGCCATGAACGCACACGAAGATGCATGTGGTGCCGGCGCGTGGTCCTCGCGAAGCAGGGTGGAGAAATGCGGGAGCAGATCAGGTCGCGGTCGAAGTAGATGCTCCCGGCATTTTGAGGTGAAGAGGCGTAGAGCCACATTGCACAGACTCACGTTCCAATGCGATGAGATTTGGGAAATGCTCCACAGAGACAGCCTCAGTCCATGAACACCTTTTGTCCCAGCTCCTGCGAACTGGTTAAGTGAGATCTTTTCCCGAATGTGTAGCAGCAGGGTTCCCATTCAAGAGGTGCGGTTTCCGGGGTTGGGAGTTTCCGGGTAGCCTTCGCGTCTGAAAGCGTTCGAAAGCGTTCGCGAATCGAGCTGTGCTGGTGGGAGTCCAGCGTTTTGGCCCGTTTTCGGTCATAGCATGCCTCAAAAGTGCAGACGGGCACGAGGATGAGGCCTCTGAGGGTCATGGAGGTACGTCATCCTCGTGACTGTCTTCGCTTTTTGCTATGGTTGCTGACAGCCACGAGGATGAGTCACGTGGGTGGTGGCGTCCTCGTCTGTCATCCTGATTCCCAAGTTTTCCTTATTGGTGCGTCTTCGCTTACTATCTGCGGTTTTTCTGCATATTGGTGCATCTCCGCTTACTATATGATCTACGTGCAGTTGTTTTGCTTGTTGGTGCGTTTATGTGCGTTTTCGCTTACTATGTGCGGTGGTCTTGCTTATTGGTGCGAGGTTGTTCTGCATGTTGGCGCGTGTGCGTCTTCGTTCTATACACGCTTGTCATGTTTATTGGTGTTCGCTTCCTAGCGGTTGTTTTGCTTATTAGTGCGTCGTCGGTTATTATATGGTCTATGTGCAAACAGTTGTAAGCAGTTGTTATGCTTATTGCTGCATCTTCGCGTACTATGTGCAGTTTTTCTGCTTCTTGGTGCGTCTGACTGTGCGGTTGTTTTGCTTGTTGGAGCGTCTTCGCTCACTATAATTATGCAATGGTTTGCGTCTTGTTCTGTTTATTGGTGCGTCTCCGCTTGCTCTGCGGTTGTGTTGCTTCTTGGTGCGTCTTGGTTCACTATATGCTATGTGATCTGTGTGCAGTTATTTTGCGTATTGGTGCGTCTTCGATTCGTATGTGCGGTTGTTCTGCTCAGCGTGTCCTAGCATGTCCTAGCAGGTCCTAGCGTGTGGGACTCATGTCCATTCCAGGTGGCTCCCTTGCAGTCGGATGCTCCAATGTCTATCGGCTTGAAGGACCTTTCCCAGCATGTTTGTGTTGTGCTGCTGATTGCGGATGCCTTCCGCAAAGCTAGCACATATTCTGCGTCGGCTCCCGGGAGTTGCTCTTACAGTCCTTCGCGTGGTGCTGGGCAGATGCCTGCGCAATGCTACCTGCTATACCAAAATCCCGCTTGAAGGAATGCAATCCGGTCACGCTGCTTCCCTCCGCGAGCCCCCGAGCTCTGCCACGGCTGGCTTGCAATCCTTGTCCCCCTTCAGTGATGCATGACCTCCGTTGAGCTCACTTGAGGTGGGGACTTCGTTGGATTCCAAGCCCTTGGACCTGCCACATGTCCGTGTCTTGGTGGGGCCTCTCCCTGCGTTGCGTGCGCCTGCAAAGCCATCTACAGGAGCGAAGTGGCGGCAAGTTCCTGTGCCTGAACAAGGACGACTGGCGGCTCTTTGACATCGCAGTTGATCTGAAGCCATGCAAGCCCGGTTTGCTACCCTTACCAGAACAAGGAGTCTTATGTGCGGCCATGAGACTTCAAAGGGCAGTTTAGATCAACAGTGATCAACACTGCCTAAGCTAGGAGCCCACGACCTTTCAGCTCAAGATCCGCAAGGTCCGAATTTGCTGAGACATCTTATCAAGAGGACATGCCACGAGCGCGCCAGGACGCTGCGAGTTTGAAGTCGTCCAAGGCAATACGAGGGTGAAGGGACTTTCCTACTCTGCCACAGCTATACATCCATTCTGCATGAACCTAAGAGAGGCCCCGGCGAAGCTGCTACCAACACCTGCCATCCTGGGCCGCGTGCCAAGCTGGAAGATTTGAGAGCTGAGGTGACTCGGGGGTCGCTGGTAATCGGTGGTGCAGCACTCCCGTTGGCCGAATCCATGTGCCGAGGCGTTGAAAGCGGTTTCTGGGGCGTGGACTGAGGCCGTGAGGGACATAATGCAGTTCATGGTTTCCGTTGTCACTGCTGTGTGGTTGCTGTTTGCTGTTTGCCACAGGGGACCCCCAAGAAAAGCGTCGCCGGCTGGGCTGCCGCGCCCCCGGCCCGCGCACGCGTTTTGCCGTTTTGGCCAGATTATTCAACCCCATGCTGTTCTCTGCTGTTTTCAGGAGGCCGGCGGTGGTGCAGCCAACGCTGCTGGAGAGGGACAGGAAGACGAGAAAAAAAACACAAAAGCCTTAAAAAGAATCGTGACAGATGAGATATGCCCCCGCCTAAGCTCCGCACTGTCTGTACTGAGCTGTACAGGATGGAGAGACCCTGTCAGGGCCACGCTCTAGCGTTTAGCCCGATCACAAAGGCGATGATGGGCTCTTGCGGCCCTTGCGCCGTGGTCATCATCAGGCTGTCATCCCAGACTTGCATGCCCATTACGGGATGTCGAAATCCAAGATCGGGCAGGCGAGCCGAGCACAGCAGCGCCCAGGTTTCTGCGGCAAAGGGCTTAGCGGGGAGTGGGGAAGAGTGCGATCCAGCGGCATGCCCCATCTCAACATGCCGCTTGTCTCTGTTGCCTCTGCCTTTCCGTCTGTCAGTCTATCTGGCGGTCTCGCTCTCACTCTTTGCTATCACTCCCTAACTCTGCAAGAGGACGTTAGGAGAACTAAGAAACATGAGGAACTAACGTCCGGGGGGTCATTGGACAGAATGTCTGGAAAGTGTGGACGCTGACGTGCGCCGCCTGTTTGGGTGGTGGATGGGATGTGAGTGAGTTGGTGTTAGGTGTTTTCGACGCAACGTGCCTTCAGTCCTTCAGGGTATTCTGCCTGTGCAACAGATGAGGTGCAACAAATGGTTGGCGAGCGCCGCGAGCGCCATGTTTCAAGGCTCGACGCAGCGGTCTTTCCTGTGCCAGGGGGTTCGCTTAAGTCAAGAAGTTGAGGCAAAAAAACCGGGGCAATTAGAGGCAGGTTGTACTGGCTTCGCTTCACGGAAGTGATGTGAGGCTGCTCGCGACTCGCAACCTGTTTCACTGGCCTTGCCACTGCATCAGCCTCAGCACATGGAGTGCCCTGCACCCTCGAGCCTGGTTTCTGATTAATTGCCGCGATAGTTGGGTGGATAGTTGGGTCCAGAAGGGAGCTTTAGGCACATGCGTTTGCTTGCAGTGCGTTTGGTGTGCTGTTTTCCATCTGGTTGACAAGAGAATCGCTTAATCACGAGAGGCGTGCTTCCAAAGAGATAAAGAGTGCGCCCGCGCAGCTGCGCGTGTGCTGCGTGTGTGCTGCGCGCGTGTGCTGCGAGGGTGCTGCGCGTGTGCTGCGCGTGCGCTGCACGTGTGCTGGCACGCGCGCTCGCAGGCACAGTGCCAGGCACAGGCCAGGCGCACGCCTCACGCCCACGCCCACGCAGGCCTATGCGCGCGTGATCGCGCCTGCACGTGCGTTTGCGCCCATGCCCACACACAGGTGATCACAGGCGGATCCACCCACGCACGCGCCCAGGGAAGAGTTCGATCCAGTGGCGTTCCCCTCTTCAATTTGTCCATCTGTCTGTCTATCGTCGGTTTCGCTTTCACTCTTTGCTATGACTAGGACAATAGGAGCATTACGAACATGAAGATCAAACGTCCGGTGTCCTTGTCGAAGGAGAAGAGGCCGCTAGGCGGAGGTCCTTGGACAGAATGCCTGCAAATTGCAGATGCTAACATACGTGGTGGGATGTGAGTGAGTTGTCAGGTGTTTTCTGACGCAACGTGTCTTCAGTCCTTCAGTGTATTCTGTCTGTGCAACAGATGAGGTGTCACAGACGGTGGCGAGCGCCGCGAGCGCCGCGTTTCAAGGCTCGCTAGCCTCGCTTAAGTCAATAAGCTGAAGTAGAAAATAGAGGCAGTTAGGGGCAGCTTGTACAGGCAACTATGGGGTACTCATGAGATGGACAAAGTTCGCTTCGCGGAAGTGATGTGAGGCTGCTCGCGACACGCGAGATGTTGCACTGTATTTTCCACTGCGTCAGCCTCAGAAATTGGAGCAGCCTGGTTTCCCACTAGCTACCGCGATAGTTGCGAGGAAAGCTTGCCTTGTCTAATCACAAGGGTTCTTGAGGCACATGCGTTTGCTCATAGGTGTTTTTGGTGTTCTCCCTTCTCTCTCTCTTAATCACGAGAGCCTCTGTTTAGCGTTGCAGTGCTTTGGGGTGGTACGGGTGAACGCACGTGCGCGTGTGCGGGTGCGTGCCTACGCCCACGCAAACCTCATCCCCACCCCCACCCCCACGCCCGTGCATGTCACACCCAGATCCACGCGCACTCGCGTGTGTCACGTTCTTGTTTCTTTTTCATCATGTCATCTTGACATGCTCCCCGGTCGATGTCTCGCTCATTTTCTTTCTCAGATTCTCAGGAGACATGACATGGCCTCCTGCGTCTGTCGCGCCCTTTGTCTTTTCTCTCTTGTCAACATGACCTGGACTCTCGTGTGTGTTAAAACCCTTTGCTTCGCTTCAGGTTAGCGCGACATGGGCAAAGGCTTGCCGAAGCCAAAAAGCAGGCATTCCCAAAAAGCTTTCGCATTGATGGAGCTGGCAGGCATGGGTTGAAACACCATTTCCTCAAGCAGACTCCTCATGGCCGCGAACTGTGGCAGGTCCTTGTTTTTCTCTTCTGTGACTTCTCACGATGAACAACTTCGTATTGTCGCGTGCAGCACTTCTCGTGCACATAAGCTCGAACTTTAGCAGATTTTGGCTTACCGTTTTACTGCCTGTTTACTTGCCATGTACAAAAGGGCGGGGTGATTGAGGCGTCACCAAGGAAGGGCCAAGGGAGGGTCCGGGATGTTCTGTTTCGCTTCACATCACGTGGTCCTGGATTGACAAGAAGCGCGGGGGTTTTTGTGAGTTTTTGTCTTAATGCCGCTGCCCTTGAGCAATGCTCTCTACGTTTGCCCAGGAGCCGAGACAAGAGGATTGCGTGGGTCCACGCAGTTTCAGAAGAGGCCATCCTGGGAGAGCCCAGTCCAGTTCAACACACTCCAGCAGCGGCAGGTCAAAGCTACCCAAAGGCAATAGCGAGATCGACGCCGCCATGAAAGACATTGTGTGGCCCCTAGGCGAGTTTGTTGTCTCATTTCGCAGCAAAGATACATGCGCGGACAGGGCAAATGTTGGATTGTCGCTATCCTTTGCCGAGGATGGTGTTGACGTCTCCGAATATGTTTCAGCTGGTGCCCTGACGGCTTGGGTCTCCTTTGCTGTTTTGCGCTGCTGTCATTCGCTGACAGCTTTCTTTGTTGTTGTGGAGTTCGTCGCCAACCATTGCGATTAGCTTCGCGCATGTCTCGTGCAGCTTGCGTTTTTGTGAAGAACGTCTTTGTGCTTTCTAGGCTTCTGCTTGATCTGTCCCTGCTTGCCGGAGGTTTCTGGTGAGCTCAACTGCGAGCGACTGGATTTGACACACAGCAGCTCCCGAGACCCTGACTGAGGTTCTGACGGAGTGCCCCCTGGAAGCAGCTGGCAACTCCGTAAAGCTAAAGGCCGGGCGCCTCGATTGCTTTGACTTGCCCGGGGAAACAACTGAAGCCTGCTCTCTGCTGGATGTTGCAGGAATTGAGGGCTGTCAACAAAGCTTGTGGCGCCTTGGTTGCATCGCTCCAGATTGCAGAATTGTTCTGTGGAATGGATCTTGGAATGGATCCTACCGTCAACTTCCGAGTTAGGCAAAAGCTCAATGCGACTCACGAAGAGCCGCAGCCTCAGCACTGCTCTCGGCCTTTCTCGGCCTTGCTCGGCCTTGCGTGTCAAGAACGAAGTGTGGCAACTTGTCTTGCGTTTCTCGCAGGTTCGGAGCTCAACTGGGTAAGGGCGAAAGCAGTCAAGTGCACGAAGAAGTGCAAGCAGGCCTTCGCCTCAAGACCACCTTCAGAGCTCAACAGGAGACGATTCTTTCTCCGTGTCGCCGTTGCATAGCGAAAGTGAAGAACACGACGAACATGTGAACGGGTGCCTATGGTACGTGCGCGGAGTTGTCTCCATCGAACCAATAGTCCCACAGGCCCCCCCACTACAGCAGTTGAAGTGCAGTGCCCAGGTGCAAGCGCCAACGCGTTCACTGCCAGAGATTTTTGCACAGTCGGCCGCTCGTGTCTTGTTGTGCTCTGAACGACAGGTGGCAAATGTGCTGGGCGCGCGCTTGCGTTTCTTTTGCTCAGGCTGTGTGACATCGCCGTGCCAAAGGAGCAGGGCGAAGCTTCAGTCCATGTACGTCGTCCCTTTGGGATCTGCAGGAGGCCACGTGGCTAAGCGTTTTCTTGTGGGGTGTTGCTGGCACATGTCTATGTGCTCCATGACTGGTGGTGACCATCATCAACGTCCATGAGCCCAGCATGAACTCAAGCTCGCAGTTGGTGGCGAACTTCACCATCATCTCCGCATTTGAGCAGAAGCGCGCGATGAGTTGTCACGCACTCGGCCTACCAGGTTGAAGTCAATTCTTTTATGCCTGATTTTTCGCACGATGCACGAGGCTTGAACATAGCCCCCGGCAAAGCAGCAAGCTTGCGCTGGGAAAAGGACTGGAGTGGTGGAATGGGAAACAGCCCCTGTCAACATGACATCGCTCCCGGCGTATGTCGCGACCCCGTGTTTTGTTGGATCAGGAACTTCGGGGGGAAGGTGGGTGCCACCGTCAAATCGTGATGAATCAGCCCCGAGGACATCGTCGAGCCCAGATCCCGAGGGCTGGCCTTCGCCAGTTTGCCCCGAAGCTTTTCCGGCGGCACTTCTGGATCGTTGGAGAACGCAACATCCGGCTGGCTTATGCTGTCCCGCCAAGCTGGCGCTCGGACAGAACTTGCTCCAGCTTCGGAACGATTGACCAACTGCGCCGCTGCACACTTCGAGCCTACTAGACTACGTTGCCAAAGGTGCCCTGCGGATCGGGCGTGCAAAGCGCGGGAGAGGTGATGGCTGCCGGCGCCTTTCGAGGAGACATGGCAGCCATGGACGGAAACGACGTCCGACGCCTCAGATCCGCCAGCTGCTGCGAGAGAACAGAAAACGGCAGCTTTGCGCGTGGAATGATTATAGTGTCGTGATTAACCTCAACCTTGGAGCAAGCCCCCAAGACAAGAGCAAGCTTTCAGGACATGGCCTGAAGCCGAACAACCTTGTTCCTCCCCCGATAGGGACCCCCCTGAAAGGAATGTCATGTTTTGTTTTTTTTTTGTGCGTGTGTGTGCGCCCTAAGCCCTAAACCCTCAACCCCTACCCCCTCTTTCTGCAGTTCTGCGAACATCCGGCACAGGCTCACAGGAGTCAGCATAGAGCAGGCAGGGAAACAGTTTGGGGTTTAGGGTGTAGAGTTTGGATTTTAGGGCATAAGGCAGAGGGTTGTATGTTGACAAAGTAGCTTCCCACAGCTTCTGCGGCATGGACGTGTACAGGATTGGCCATGGTTCCTTTCGTGGACTGATCTGCGTATATTCGGACGACGACACCTTAGAAATTTTCCAACAGGCGAAGAATCTCGCCTGTGAGTGTGCTTGCTTGGCTTCGCCCTCAGAAGCCAAGGAGTCACACCCACAGGAACTCCAACAGTTTTTGAACACAACTAGTTTTTCCACATGTCATTGGCAATACCTTGAAGCTCGGCTGTTCTTGAGTTTCTTGCCGGTATTCATGTGACAGACGCGCATCGCGGGGAACACCCTAAACCCGAAAGCCATAAACTCCAAAATGCCTAAAGCCTCAACCTCTATGCCGCAAAGCCCTAAATCCCTAAGCCTAGAATCCTACAGAAGGCTTCCAGTGCAGCCCAGGAAACAGCTGATGCACGGGGCCTGGGCTTGGGAAGCAACAAGCAGAAGCACCTGGGTCATGGTCAAGGAACTTAGTTTAGGCCACGAATGTTGTTGTAAGGACCTAAAAAAACGTCTTGAAGGATCTCATGTGAGTTGTCCGTCTGTTAAGTACGCAGTATGCTCTGTGGAGGAACCCAGGTACTCCCGAGCTGCTTTCCTGGCTTTGGCCCTGGACAAGGCTCGCCACGCCGACTCGGTGCCTTCCATCTTGCGTGAGCCTTTAGACTCGCTCTGGGGCGCTGCTGACCTTGAACATGGGTGCATGCGCGTCACGCCCGGAGAATCGCGCGGAGCGCAAGGGCAGAAGAGAAGCCGCACGGATGGAGTCGAAAGCCTGAGCCATCGGGACTACTTTGTGCAGCTCTGGGGCGAGTGCGCAGCAGCTGCCGGTGGTCGCAGGCTGCCAGATATCTTGCAGGCAACGCACATCCCTGGCATGCGGGCGCAAGGCCTCTGGGTGGGGCGCAAGAAGGCTCATGCCATTCTCATGGCGGCGCGGGGCATGATGCACGAGGAGCTACGCAGGTCCAGCAAGGACGTGCTCATAGAAGACTTAGACACTCAGCCGTGGCAACTGGTGGTCGCAGGAGCTTCTGACAAGATTCGGGAATCCTTGGTAGGACCGGGGATCAAAGCGTTTAGAATCGAGATGCGCAGGAAGGAGCGCTGCCCCTACACAAAAGATCCCATGTCTGTCTTTGTGGCTGAGCGGGTGGACGGGTGGAAAGTCATCCACCATCCGCATGCTCACAAGGATGAAGAGTTGCGTTTTGAAGACGACAAGAACCTAGGTTCGGCGGAAGCACCTGTTGTGTGATTTCCTGTCAGAAGGATTATGCTGTGCTTGTTGCATATTTCAGGCTTGAGAAGTACGCATATTCTTTGTGCCTTGTGTATGATTGTGTTTGTATGTGTGTCTTTTTGACAGGTTATTTTTGGAAGCCGTATAGAATTGGAGCATCATGAAACTACAACATCAATGGCGTTGTTTGTTTTTGTGGGCAAATGAGCACCCAGGAATCAGAAGAAGTACGAGTCCGCTTTCCCCACGCAAGACGAGATGACCAGGCAGATGTTGGGTCTACAAATCGCATAGGAGAGGGTTCCCAGTGCTTTGCAGTATGGAGCAAGATCTGGCCGAACCCTCAACCCGAACCCTCAACCCTCCCCCTAAACCCTAAACCTAAACCCTAAACCCTAAACCCTAAACCCTAAACCCTAAACCCTAAACCCTAAACCCTAAACCCCAGAATACTGCGCAGGGTTTAGAAGGTTTGTAAACAGCCCCTTGGCGTCCATAGCATACGGATCGGTACCCGGGTTTAGGGTCTTGGGGGTCCAGGGCTATCTAGGGCTCTTAAGCTTAGCCGAAGCCCTAAACCCTAAACCCTAAACCCTAAACCCTAAACCCTAAACCCTAAACCCTAAACCCTAAACCCTAAACCCTAAACCCTAAACCCTAAACCCTAAACCCTAAACCCTAAACCCTAAACCCTAAACCCTAAACCCAAAGCCCTGTTGAGCAGGGCTTTTCGACTGGCCACGGACTGGTCAGTCAAGAACCGATGGAACGCATTCCAAGCCAACGTGTTTCAGCAGCTGCTGCGCCGCTTCAAGGACAGCGTTGTGAAGATGTAAGAGCTAAACCTTAAACCCTGAACCCTATGTACCACTTAATCCGCAAGGGTCACTGTCTTTTTGGATCTGGGCTGTCGGGTGTAGCCCTAAAGTCTTTGAGGGTCCATACAAGTTTGGCATGTCTTGAAGTCAAACTTACAGCCGTGAACCTTAAACCGAAAGAGCCCCCAAACCCCAAACCCCAAACCCAAACCCCGAACCCTGAACCCTGAACCCTGAACCCTAAACCCTAAACCCTAAACGCCCTAAACCCTAAACCCTAAACCCCAAACACCAAAAACCGAAAGAGCCCGAAGTCCCCGGAGCCCTGAGGATGATCATCGGCCCCGTGGCTTCCAGCTGACCGACTTTCAACGAGGGGCGACTTGGATGACTTGGGAGTGGAACAAGCAAGCAAGGGAGGTTGGGGGGTTTAGGGTTTAGGTTTTGGGGTTTAGGCATTAGGGTTTAGGGTTTAGAGTGATTTCGTTATCGTCGCCGTCGCCGCCGTCGCCGTCGTCGTCGTCCTCCTCGTCGTCGTCGTCGTGGTGGTCGTGGTCGTGGTGGTGAAGCCCCCCTGAAAAGTTCCTGGAACTCTGGAAATCCCCTAAAAAACCCTTGCGTGGCCCTGGAGGTCCCTGGGAGGCATCTGGAGCTCCCTGAAAGGCTCTGCGGTTTTTGGGAAGCCCCTGAAGCCTGAACAGGCGAGGCAGGTGTGAGGCCCGTTGGAAAAATTCCCGAAAGGCCTGAAAGGCCCTCCTGGTGTGTTTGTCTGCTGACTCCGGACAAGCCTAGTCCTGCGGGTGCCAGGGCCTCTTGAGGCTGCAAAGATCTGGGCTGAAGGCTTCGTTGATGTCCTTCGCAAGGTAGGTAGGTCTTTCGCCATGTAGCCTTGAAAAACAATGAGAAGGCCCTCCGGCCGAAGACGCCCCCCAACGCAAACGTTGATTTGGCTCTCGCAAGCTTCTAGATCTTTGTAGAAAAGGGTCTTTCGCCATGCAGCCTCTTCGCTCCGGCAAAGAGAAGAAAACAATGAGAAGGCCCTCCGGCCGAAGACACCCCCCTGACACATGACTTTCACAAGGCGTGTTTATAGCAACAAGCTTTTCGCCATGCAGCCTTGATACCCCGACGTCCAGAATGGAACAATGAGAAGGCCCTCCGGCGAAAACGTCTCCCAATGCAAAACCGAATTTTCTCTCTCGAAAGCTCGAATTCTAACATCTTTTCCACGGCCTTCTCAGATGTCATCTTGCAACAAGGCATCAAGCTCCAAGATATAAGGCAGCGTGCTAGATGTTAGTCCGAAGTACAGCGTTCAGTGCCGAAGTGTTTGGATGTGGGCTGGCTTGGGTTTGGCTCGTTTTGAGTAGTGTTTGGGTGGGCTTGGGTGGGCATGTTTGCACACAATTACGTCCAGCACGACCACTGCTACTCCCTAAACCCTAAACCCGAAACCCCAAAACCCTAAAACACCAAAACCCTAAAACACCAAAACCCCAAACCCTAAAACCAACCCACAACCACCCCACGAGAGGGAGGGTTGGGGGGGAGGGTTGGGGGGGAGGGGGGGAGGGGTGGGAGGGGGAGGGGGGGGGGGAGGGGCGAGCATAGCGCAGGGGGGGACAGGGGGGGGGGAGGGGGGAAGGGGGAGGGGGGGGCGCAGCCATATGAAGCTTACTTGCTTCCCAAACCGAGTACAGTGTAAGGCCGTTCAGGGTCTTTTCGGGCATCCAGACAAACCCTTGAAAAACCTAGCGTTTCGGGTTTCGGGTTTCCTATTCCCTAAACCCTAAACCCTAAACCCTAAACCCTAAACCCTAAACCCTAAACCAAAAACCAAGAACCAAACGCCGCAATACAAGCCCCGGAGATCGGGGCAGTCAGGATCTGGTGGAAGCGTGGGAGCTCTCTGCTGCAACCAAAGCCGACTTCCTGCGTTTTTTGAGGGCCGGGGGCGGACGCGGTTCTGCTGCAGAGGCCAGGGGGGAGAAAAATTCGGGATTTAGGGGTTTGTTATCCGGGCCTTGGGGAATAAGGTCAAGGTTTTCAATGTTTTGGAGGTGTGTTCGGGAACGGGACATAAGACGTTGAATCTTGGCAAGAACCTGCAGCGAGCAATATGGGTTTTGGCGCGCCAAAGCTTTTTGGATGTAGGGTGTAGGGTTTAGGGTTTAGGGTCGAGTTTAAGGCAGCCTTCTGGAGTTTCATGGGTGGTAACCTTATTCAAGGTACTTAAAACCCCTTGTTTTCTAGTACCCATGAACCTCCAAAGTAGGTTTTGGGTTTAGGTTGAAGTTCGGCAGCCGAAGCGGATTTTCATGACGAGGTCCAAGTAAACCCTAAAGGCCCGAAAGGTTACGGCTCACGACCCGGACCTTGCGACTGTCAAGCCCCAAAACCTTGCAAGCTTAAAACCGCAAAACAACCTGCAACCCTAAAACCCTAAAGCCCTAAGCCCTCTAAACCCTGAACCCTAAACCCTAAACCCTCTAATCCCTACACCCTAAACCCGAAACCCTAGACCCTGAACCCTAGACCCTAAACCCTAAACCCGCTGAGCCCCTGAGGAGGCCCAGGCGGATACCTCGGAGCATTGGCAAGAAACGCAGCAAGTTTCCTCAGAGAGCTCCTGGTGGAAGCCTGCGTGGCTTAGACTGAAGGCATGCAGTATTTCATTCTATAGGGTTTGGGGTTTAGGGTTTAGGGTTGAGGGTTGAGGGTTGAGGGTCCCAATTTCGAGAAATTCAAAGAAAGCGCATGGCTCTTGAAAGCAAGGAAGCTAAACTCTAAGCGCGAAGACCCTGGAAGCCTCAAACCCTCCAAGCCCTGAAACCTGGGCCCCTTTGAAGCCCGTAAACCCTAAACGCCATATCCTAACCCTAAACCCTAAACCCTAAACCCTCTAAACCCTAAAACCCTAAACTCCTGAACCCTAACACAAAGGTGGGAAGGAGGATGGCAATGGAGATCTTGGGATGGCTGGTCGGGTTCCACATGGCAGGGTGCGGACGCATGGACGGAAGGGCCTCTCTTACTTGCTTTTTGGTTGGGGGTTTAGGGTTTCGGGTTTAGGGTTTAGGGTTCAGGGTTTAGGGTTAGGGTTTAGGGTTCAGGGTTCAGGGTTTAAGGTTTCGGGTTTAGGATTTAGGGTTTAGGTTTAGGGTTTAGGGTTTAGGGATGTAACTTGTAGGGTTCGAGCCTTTACCTAACCTTTGAACTGTTCGGTGCTTTGGTCGTAATTACCCTTAAGTTTTTTGTTGCAAACCCCATTGCCTAAGCCCTGAGCCCTTGAGCTAAACACTAAATGCCAAACCCTAAACCTTAGCCCTAAACCCCTAAATCCCCTAATCACCTTAAACCTTGAACCAACAAAATCCGAGCTAAACCCTAAACCCTAAACCCTAAACCCTAAACCCTAAACCCTAAACCCTAAACCCTAAACCCTAAACCCTAAACCCTAAACCCTAAACCCTAAACCCTAAACCCTAAACCCTAAACCCTAAACCCTAAACCCTAAACCCTAAACCCTAAACCCTCAACCCTCAACCCTCAACCCTAAACCCTAAACCCTAAACCCTAAACCGAAACCCTAAACCTTAAACCCTAAACCCTAAACCCTAAACCCCTTCTGTGAAGTAAGGATACATGGCAAGAGCGGAGCTCCTGGGCATCCGAGGACTTGGGCGACTCTGAAGAGGCAGTGGTGCGGCCAAGACTTAGGCTTTATGGAATGGTTTAGGGTGTTGGGTTTTCGGGTTTGGGGTTTAGGGTTTAGGGTTTAGATTTATCGCAAAATCTAGCTGTCAGGTTGTTTTTCTCGAAAGTGTCTTTAGGAGTGTTTGTGTGTGTGTGTGGGGGCTTCAGGAATAAAGGATTCTTAGGATTCAGGGCTTAGGGTTCGGTTTGCTTTAGATCCTGAGACTTATGAGTAGAGTATTCTCGGTATCTACTTCGAATCCCCATATAAGGTACTTCAAAACCCCCTGCGCGCATTTTTCCCCTTGAAGCTGCTCACAAGTAAGGTGCTGCGTGGTTGCACCAGGAGAGCCCTAGATGGCTTGGGCTGTCATGAAGGAGGCACCCTGCAATCTGCCATGATCCGAGAGTTCCTGCGGTCAGAAAGCTGGGGTAAGGTCTTGGCCGGGCTAGATCCGGCGCGCTGTCACAGGGCGGAGCAGGATTACCGGTGGCTGATTGAAGAAGTCAAGATATCGGACTTGAAGTACAGCCACGGCAACATCTCCCGAAAGTTCCTGCATGGAGAGCACCAGGGCCTCCCTGTTGAGAGTCTGGCCCAGGACCTGTATTACCGGAGGCTGCAGCCAACAGACGTTGCGGCGCTCGTGGGTGTGAGATGGCAACGCAAGGTCTTTGTGATCTGCGGGAATCGGCGCTGCCATGCCATGAAGCTTTTCGCTGAGTGGTCTGCTTCTTGGCAACACGAGCCGAAGGCACGGGTCATCGTGCACGACTTCCCCAGCCTGTCAGGAATCGAAGACCCAGATGTCCGATTTGCATTTATGCTCAAAGCTACTGGAGCCATGGACACCCTCACTGGCGGCGAATCGGTTCAAGTCGGGCACAGGGGCAAGCGTCGTTAAGGACTCTGCCTGGGGGTGTGCTCGCCCGCGTGAGAAAACCTCCCTCAAGTAGCAAGTCCCTAAACCTTAAACCCTAAACCCGAAACCCTAAACCCTAATTGCCGAATTCCCGGCTAAGAACTAGCAAGTCCATGCTTGCGCTGACCTAAAGTACTTGGGCACGGAGAGGCCAAGTTCAATACCCTGTACTGAAACGTACCCTAAACCCTACGCCGAGGCCCTAAACCCTAAACCCTAAACCCTAATCCCTCAACCCTAATCCGCAAACCCTAAATGCGGTATTCTGACGGTATTCTGTGCTCTCTTTTCCCCATTTCATTCTCACTTATAATTCTACAGCGGTTTTTATAAGGTTTTTGAAGGGCCTTTACAATTATTAGAATTATTACGAAGAAAAACCAATTAGAATGCTAATAAAAAGCGCAGATTTTAATTCAGCTAATTCATGTGCTCTTTCACTTAATTCTCAGAATTCAATGCATTTATTGCAATGATATTTCCTTGCAAATTTATTAATGAAATCTTCTACTGTGAGAATATTGGGGAAAGAATAGCGGTTTTCTAATGCATTTCAATTAGAATTTCGGCACTCACTGCGTTCATCAGAATTATTACTTTATTATTAGTATTAACGGCCCTTATAATAATAACAACAATAATGATAACAATAATAATGATAATAATCGTAATACTAATAATAATAGTAATAATAATAATAATAATCTTCCGGGCCGCTATTACAATTACACCCTAAGCCTTAATCCCTAAACCCTAATCACCCAAAACCCTCAACCCTACTAGAAGGTAAGGCCCTCTTCCGCAGTCCAGGCTTTTTTTTGTAAGAGGAGTACCACGGGCCTTCCAGCCCTCCACCCCAAGGTCCAAGCCGGGTGTAGGGTTTAGGGTTTAGCGTTTAGGTTTTTAGGGTTTAGGGTTGAGGGTTTAGGGTTTAGGGTTTAGGGTGTAGGGTACAATATGTTGATGGAAGTTTACTATGCCCGGGTGTGGTTCGTGTAGCCTTATTTTTCCTGCCGGTCCAGCCTTTGACATCTACAGCTTGCGCTTGGTAGACCATCCCCTCCTCCATCTTCCTTCGGATCTCGGCGCGATGGGCGGCATCTCGCATGTTGAGGCGGCGGAGACGCAGACCCGGGGCACCCGGACGGCATCGATGCTGGAGATTTTGGGCCTCAAGGGCAACTTCAGCCACCTGAACCTGTCGGACCCCTTCAACGTGCACAAGCTGGGCTCCAGCTACGCCACCGAGATCCGTGCAGGCCTGACGACTTTCTTGGCCATGGCCTACATCCTTCCGGTCAACAGCGGCATGCTGAGCCTGGCCGTGCCTGACATGAAGGAGCAGCTCGTGTGCGCCACGGCCCTCTCTGCCTTCTTTGGCTGTTGGTTCATGGGCCTCCTGTCCAACTTCCCCTTCATGCTCGCGCCAGGCATGGGAACCAATGCCTACTTCACCTTCAGCATCGTCTTGGGCCGCGGGCTCCCATGGCAGGCCGCCTTCGCGGCCGTGTTTGTGGCGGGCTGCCTCTTCACCCTCCTCAGCGTCACGGGCCTGCGCACACTGCTCATCCGGCTCTTCCCCGAAGGCATCAAGGAAATCATTGGGGCTGGCGTGGGGCTCTTCCTGACTTTCATCGCCTTCCAGGGTTCCGAGGGCATGGGCATTTCCGTCGCAGATCCCGCCACGCTGGTGAAGTTGGGCTCCTTGAGCTCAGCCTCCTACGACTCGGCGAAGATGTGGATGAGCCTCCTGGTGCTCATCGTCACAGCCACCCTCATGGCTGCCAAGGTTCCTGGTGCCCCCTTGGTCGGCATCGTCTTTGGAACCGTGGTGTGCTGGATCGAGGGCTGGGCGCACGGTGTGGAAGGATCCGTCTTCGGCTACCCCTTCGGCACCGGAGGCGACCGATCCGCCGATGACTTCCACATCTTCGTGCCCACCGGCATTGCCCCATGGCCCACAAGAAAAACATAGAGCAGCCAAGATTCCAGGATCTTCGCCTTCTTGGTGTTTCCCCGTCCTGCTGGTTCTGCACAGGTTCTCCCCGCCTGTTCTGAAGGATCATTCGCATAACAGAGCTTGTCCTTTTGCAGACGCTTGAATCAGGCAAGTCTCCTGGAGTACTTGTTTGTAGAAGCTCGCAAAGCTTTTTGCCCACTCTTCCCAGATTCCTTGAACCTGTAAAGCCTTTGCTAATGTTTGGCTTGAACTCCTAAATCCGAAAAAGCTCCCTAAACCCTAACGCTGGTTTTGTCTGACACCGGCAAACTAGGTCGCCAAGCCTTCCCTTGAGGGTCTCGCCGGTGCGCTTTGGGAAGGCTTTGAGTGGGCCTCTTGGCAGTTGCGACCTCCTGGTGTTTATGTTGAAGTTGGGTACCCCCGGGGTTCGGTTGGTAGTATGTGGGGCACTGGGTAGACCTATGTTGATTTCTGCTAGCAGGAAATACCCAGATAGCGGTTGGCACTATCGTGGAGGGGATTGAGCAGAGTGCCGTTAACGGGCATGTGGAGTGCAAACGCTTCGGCATTGCGCATGAAGAGTTTTCGAAGGGACCACATGGCATACACAAAGCGCGCGCCGTGCGAGCAAAGAAGGCCTTCCATCCGGACACCAGCGCCACGTTTTGGACGGCCGTGGCCACTTTCTGTTGCGTGGATACGCAATCAGCACCGAAAGTGGCGCTAGCTGTCATGTAGCTTGCTGTTGCCAACTTTCCCTGAACCCTAAACCCGAAACCCTAAAGCCGCCTGAACCCTCAACGTCCTCAAGGCTACACGGACCTCCTGGACTCCTCCGGGACATTCTTCGCCGTGGCGAAGGTCGCAGGGCTCACAGACAGCCACGGCAACCTGCCCCTCGCCCGTCAGAACATGGCCTACCTGGCGGATGCGCTGGCCATGCTGGCCGGAAGCTTAAGAGAGCTCAGCGCGTGGCGCGTGGATCAAGTGAAACATGTTGCGGCCACATGGGAAATGCACACAGAATCTCCTCTCGGCCTCAGGTGGGCTCGGTGCTCGGCGTCTCGACCGTCGCCACCTTCGCGGAGTCCACGGCCGGAGTGGCGGACGGCGCCAAGACCGGCCTGGCCTCGCTGGTGACGGGCACCTGCTTCCTGCTGGCCATTCCCTTCTCCCCGGTGGTCTCCGCAGTGCCGGGCCTGCATTTGAGAGCAAGTCATTTGGTGCGCTCCTTGTGCGCGTTCCTCGAGGCCGCGGGATCCGTTCTAGAAGGTGAGGTCATCGAGTCGTGCGTCGTGAGAGGAGACTTTGAAGTTTTTTGAATCTTCCTGTTGCATCAGCCGAGGTCCCTCCGCTGGCCTCCGGGCCCATCCTGTGCCTGCTGGGCGCCATGATGTGCAGCTCCGTGCGGGGCGTGGACTGGGACGACTTGGAGGAGTCCGTGCCGGCCTTTGTGGCCATGATCACCATGCCCTTCACCTTCAGCATCGGCTACGGCATCATCGCCGGCTTGGTCTTGTGGGCCTCCATTCAGGTCCTGCTCGCTCCGCTGAGGCTGTACCGTGGAGAGAGCCCCATGGTTCGGGTTCACATGCTTTGGGCTTCTGCCTTTGTCGAAAGCAAGGATGACAAGCTGGAGAAGGGCAAGGACACCCCCAGCACCATCACCCCGAGCCAGTCCTGCTCCGAGGTCTAAGCCTAAGCAAGCTGCAAGGGCTTCCTTCACTCTCATGGCGCTCCACCGCGTGCTCGCGTGTACAGGCACGTCGCCGCGCTGCTTGTGCCATCTTGTTATGATGCTGTTGCCATCACGTGTACAGGCGCGTCGCGCAGCCCAAGGGGGCTGGGTGACCTCAGCACATGGCCCCGCGGAGCGGGCCAGCTACGGAATTCGACTGCAGTTGCCTTTATGTGTGCACACTGCACGCCTTGGCGACGCCTGCCGCCGCAGAATGGCGAGCGGCAGGTGCGTGCAACAAGTTGCCCATCTTTTCCAGTCGCAGATCCGCAGGCAGCCGAAGTGCGACATGAGCGAAAAAGGGCATCCTGTTCGGACTGATTCTGACAGCCGCGCCGAAGCGTTGTTGGACTCCAAAGCTGTTCGCTGGCTGCTACTGGTAGGAACCCCGTCGTTTTTCAATGATAGCTCCAAGCTCTCCCTCTCCCTTGGCTTTCTTTTACTTCATCACCTCACCGGACCTCGCAGTTGGCACTGAGGCCTCAGTTGCCTTCGCGGGATGATGGTTCAACTTCGCGGTTCTCAGTGGGGTTTAGGGTTTAGGGTTTAGGGTTTAGGTCGGGTACCTCATTCCCTACCGGGGAGTACTGAAATGTATGCTGTTCAGAACTCTATGAGACCCTAGGCCCTAAGCCTAAACCCCGAAGGGCTCCGCGCTGTAAGAGGAAGACCCCGCGGCTCCACCCCAAAGCCCAGGCAGAGGCAGGCAGTTTGCCGTGCTCGGGTGTGGTTCGTCTGGCATAATTTTTCCTGAATGGACAGTACACGTCTTTTCAAGTCAGTCAGTCAGGACTGCTTCGGCAAATCGCAAAGAGTGGCAGAGACGCCCCCACGAAGCCTAAAAAAGATAGGCTCCTAATTCCAACAGTCTCAGCTGTTTTGTCCAGCTGTTTGGACTTAGGACTCAGCATCGTTTCACCCTTTTGCAACCAACAGGCTCAACGTTATATGGTTGCATGGGTTAGTCTGTTGTATGCGTTATGCTGATGTTATCGGCATCGCTCGCGCACACCGCCTGGGAGTTAATCCCAAACAAAGAAGTCCCAAATAGAGGGGTGCAATCTTGGCGATTAGAGGTCGGGGCTCTTCATACACCGTCATACACCTACGGCCCGAGACCTCGGGGGATCCCTTTTTTGGGGCCTTTCGGCACCAAGTATGCAACGTGTACAGGGGATGCGCATGCAATAGAATGGATGCATAGATGCATATGCGTATGCAAAGCACGGCTTTTTCCTACCTCCGCTGCAGCTTGTGGCTCGTGGGGGGTGATTGTCGACGTCGGTGTCGAAACCTGAGTACAAAAGGCGGCGGATTCTCGAAATCCGAGAAGTAACTTAGTGAGCTTGCGCTATGCCTTCAGCATTCCGTCGGCCGTGGCGTTTGAGCACCCGGTTCATACACAAAAGCTGGAACCGGTGCGTTCGAACCTGAAACCTACAAAGTCAAAATTCAAGCCACCTAAGCCCCCTTAACCCCCCCCGTTCCCTAAGCCCTAAGCCCTAAGCCCTAGCCCCCCTTAACCCCCCCCCCTCAAGCCTCAAGCCCCCCATTACCATTCGCCGCGGTTTGGCTCCAAGGCGAGGGACTTGTCTATCGTGCTGGTATGTGGCCACATGCAACGTTTAGGGTTTAGGGTTTAGAGCTTAGGGTTTAGGGTTTAGGGCTTCGGGTTTAGGGCTTAGGCTTTAGGGCTTTCAAGAGCCCCAGTCTTGGGAATGGCCCAAGGGTTTAGGGCTACGGTTTAGACCACAAGCCCACATCTTTAAACCGTAATCAGGTCACGATGGTGGCGCTGATCATTGAGAAGAAGCTAGACACCCAAGGCACGTTTTGGATGTGTGTATGCCCAAACCCTAAACCCTAAACCCTAAACCCTAAACCCTAAACCCTAAACTTTAAGCTTTCAAACCCTAAGCCCTAAACCCTAAACCCTAAACCCTAAGCCCTAGACCCTAAACCCTAACCCCTTTCGTGCTGCACGTGCAGTGGAGGATGGCTAGCTGCGATTTGAACAGCAACATGTTCACCACAGATCACTTCTGCTAGGGTCGTCTGCTTCACATCCTGAAAAATGTACTCGTACTCAGTTTACTTCGATGCATGGACATCAAAACCCAACTACAGGCAGAAATGGTAGTAGGCGTGGAAAGTTTGAACAAATGCTGATAAGAATCGCCGAGCAGCACGAAACCTCGGAAATTAAGGCTGACAAGCAGCCCAGTTGCAAAAGGTCCACAAAAGGATGCCGGGATGTCAGATGTCACCAGAGCTGCAAGCAGCAAGATCCAACAAGCGTAGCTACTCACGCTTGTCCAGAATCCAGCCCTGCACTTGGCAAGAAAGTACTCGGTTTCCGCGACATTCGCTGGAGACAGGCACATAGGCCACCAGGGGCTGTGGGAGACGCCAAGTGTAGTAGTCTTGAGTCTTGAGCCCTGCCCCATTGGTTTGCAAACCGCACGTCCAGGTGGCGAGGTGCTGCGTTTTGCCAGGGGTCAACTGGCTTCGCGGCAGCTGCAGCGGCACGGCGAAGACCCTCAGCCTGAGAAGCCTGACTGGTGACGTTTCTCCGATGTCTCCGAGGACGCCGAGAAAGAAGGCCACCCGAAGTCCAATAAGGAGCCAAGGACTCCGATAAAGTGGGCCAAGTGCGCAATGCTGTGAGGCCTTTGCAGTCGCGAGTCGAAAGGGTTCCTGACGCTGATAGATCTGTAGGGTAAAAATCAGCTCTGCGGCAGTGTCGGCAAGAGACACCGGCCCAGCAAGGCATGTTGCGCGTCACGGTCGTGTGCCAGGAGGGTGCTCTGCTGCGACATCCGGTGTTCGGCGCAGCTTGCATAGGACATGGCCTTGCCGAGCATCCCAGCAAAACCTGAAACCACAGAGAACCCATTGCGTCATGCCTTTTCGAGACGCTCTCTTGGGAAGGCGCAGTGTAGCTGCCCCCTAAGACTATCCTAGGCGAGTTGTCGCATAGACTAGAATCTTTGAATATTTCTTGTCCCATAAGCTAAATTTGTCTAAGCGGAAGCAGAACCAAATGCTGCTGCTCGAGTGCCGAGGGCCTATCAGCTTGCCGTGAAGGCGCTTTTTGCCCAAGTGCCGAGTGGAAGGGTCCATGGCCTGAGAGCTTTCTGCACGTTAAAGTTGCTTCGGCGGGGTCGCTGTCCGTGAGGACAGGAAGAGTCCGTGTATTGAGGCATGATTCCATCAGGATATATCAGCGCTTTGCAGTTGTCAGCAAGAGACTCATTGGCCCTGGAGAGCATATTGTGCATAAAGGTCGTGTGCCAAGTGTAGATGGTGATCCACAGAACAAAATGCTGCTGCTCGAGTGCCGAAGGCCTATCTGCTTGCCGTGAAGGCGCTTTTTGCCCAAGTGCCGAGTGGAACGGTCCATGGCCTGAAAGCTTTCTGCACATTAAAGTTGCTTCGGCGGGGTCGCTGTCCGTCCGTGTATTGAGCTTCGCTCGGAAACCCTAAGCCGTAACCCCTAAACCCTATATAAACCCTAAACTATAAACCCGAAACCCTAAACCCTTAAACTCCCACACGGAGTCAGGGAGCGGGGGGAAGTGAAGTGTCGATCACCGGAGAAGGCCCAGCCTACTGTATTCGGATTTCGCGGACACGGTCCAACATTGGGGGCTTGTAGGGTGCACGTAAACCGCAACACTACGCCCTTATAAACCGTAATGGGCGTGGGGTTGCAGATTCAGATGCGGGCTTAGTTCGGGTTCAGGTAATGTAGGTTTTCAAGAGGCGTTCCACCCAATACCACTCAATTCCTGCAAGAGCCGGTCAGATCTTCAGACCAGTGGAGGTTCACGGCACAGTGCTCAGCCTTTGAGGAAAACCCAGGACGCAAAGTCATCTAGCCAACTAACCCAAAGCAGCATGCTCAAGCAAGCCTCCGGAACCCGCAGGCTCAGAGCTCAGGCAGGATTCCATCAGGATATACGCTTTGCAGCATTGTCAGCAAAGCTCACTGGCCTGGAAGGCATTTAGTGCACAAAGGTCGTGTGCAAAGTGTAGATGGTGATCCACAGAACAGAATGCTGCTGCTCGAGTGCCGAGGGCCTATCAGCTTGTCATGAAGGCGCTTCTCGCTCAAGTGCCGCGTGGAACGGTCCATGGCCTGAGAGCTTTCTGCACGTTAAAATTGTTTCGGCTCGGTGTCTTGTGCTTGCTGTTTGGGGGTCGCTGTCCGTGACAATGGAAAGATTTCGCATTTAGGCAAGGGCCCCGGGAGTTTACAGTCGTTTTGTGTCCTCTGGCGAAGACTCACTGGCTCCGGAAGGCATAGCATGCAAAGCTCGTGCACCAGGCGTACATTGCGAGTCTTCGTGGGCAGAACACCGTGAGACTTGCCAAGCAAGTTGCTGCTGCTCGGCTGCTGAGGGCCTGTTAGCTTGTTGCCAAGGCATGTCTCCGAAGCGGAGAGTACCGTGCAGCATAGTTCTTTCCAAGCATCGGGCTCAATTTATCCTACTGCGCAGCTCCCTGCCCCACCGAAGGTTGTTGATCCCCATGCCAACCTGCCAATCACAACTGAACTAGGCCAGGGCAGCAAAGGAAGGCTCCTTGCGTTGCTGCCGTTGCTTTACGCAGCAGCTCTCTGAAATGGTTTTGGGCAAAATTCCTCAAGTGCAGCATGCCAGCCAGCTACGGAGAGCACCATGCTTCTGCGTCGGCAGATTGAAAGAACTGTCTCAGCAGCTCATTCAGAGGCAGCGATGTTGATGACGAGAATAGAGCGCACTTGCTCAGTCATGAGCCGTGCAGGGACATGAACTGCGCCCGGAGCGCCGTCGACGGAAGAAGTTGCCGCTACGAGTCCGTGACATGCCAGGTACTAGACATTCGGCCCAACGCATGCGGCAAGGTCCGGCAGCAGCGCGCACGGCCACCACGCTGCACCTCGCGTCCGCAGCGACAGCTCCAGTGCGTCCTGGATGTTCAGCTACTTAAGATATCTCCAGATTGCGCGAGCTCGCGAAGTCGAGATCGGTGGCCAGGGCATCGGGTCATCGTCGAGAGAACCAGCAGTCCGAGATAGTCCGAGCCTCTGCTCTTCTGGGCACTTCTTAGACAACCAGAGCAGGACTTGAGGCGTAGCTCAAGCAGACACTTACCTTGCAGTGACCTTGCCTCAGCACCTCCTGCGTTTCTCTGCCAGGCTGGGTCTGAGCCAACGGACGGATGCCTCTTCAGCATGGCATTGCGCTGTGGCGTTGCTGTTTTCGCTTCTCCAGCTCCCGTCGTGGCTGCCTCGTATGGCTGGCTATGGGCTTCCATGCAGGGGCATCCGGCACGGAGTGTCCACACCGGCACGTCACATGATATAGGGCGCAGCCTTGGGCACCAAGGAAGAAGAGTCCGGAATTGGAAGGTTTGCCTGATGTACTGCCTTGTACACCTCGACCAAAAGCCCGAACGTGTGAACCCAAGGTGCAAAAACGCCGCTGAGCGGCGTTTCTATGCTCAATGGGTTGAGTTTCGGTGCTCTAGTTTGCCGCCCAGGCACCTCGCATTGCAGCTACCAACCCGCAGACACAGTGTACACCCGATGACCCATGCTGTGCCAGCTGCTTGCAGGTTATGCTTGCTGCCAATGGGTGATCATCACGACTCTGGCCTTAACCTGACACCCTAAATCCTAAACCAAAACAGCCTGTAAATTGCAGATTCCCCCCAACCCTGTAGGACTCGTCTCGTCTGAGCCGAAGCCGTGAAAAGTCTCCCCGTGACACCTCGGTCAACATCCTTGAACTGATTTTGGTCTTCGTTTCGCGCGAGGGCTTCGTGACCAAAGATCCTGCGAGGTCCTACGTGTCATAAAACAGAAGGGTCGCGCCGGAGCAGAGTGCTCCGATGCTCCAAGCACAACCCACTTCCTACTAAGGCTTCTTGATAGATCTTGAGAAGTTCACACTTGGCAACGATTGGGAATGTTGCCAGGCGCTTTCGGTCCTTATGTTGGAGGGAGGCTTTTCAGGCGTCATCGGTGATCCTGCCTTGAGATCGTTGCATCTCAGCTCCCCGAAGGATCGATGATTGGTCGGGGTTGTCAACTGTGACGCGGACTCGTAGGAACTCGTCTTCCGGGTTTGGCAGTTGGAGTGGGGATGGAGGGTTGAGAGGATAGGGCTAGGCGTTTCTTGCGTCTTCGTGTGGTGCCTTTGCCGATTGGCATGTGCAAGTACCCGTCTTCCTCCATCCTCTCGCGTGCCGTATCCAAATTGCGTTCTTCCAAACGCTTTACAGAGGGGAGGGGCTGGAGGCCTCCACTTCCTTGTTCACGCTGCACTCCAAGGGTCACCGCGGCACGCTGGACACATCTGGACACCTCTGACGGCTTCAAGGAAGGTCCGGTGCATTCCGGTGCTGCGACGGCGGATTCTTTGATATTGCATCTTGGTACCCTGCGTCTGTGAGCACTATGGCCGTGGCCTTTGAGTCCTTGCGGAGCTGTTTCACAGCAGCTTCTCTTGTGCATGTTTGCCCAGCTGCAGGCTCTGAGGGTGTGCGGTGCTGATGTACCATACCAGCTGCCCAGAAGAGGCACTGCCCCGTTCGCATCTCAGCCTAGGAATGGAGATGGTTGCTCGTTCAGCTTCACAGTAAACACGTCTCCAGTAGTATTGCTTCACATGCTTTATTCATTATTTTGCTTCCATTGGGGGTTTTCGGAGGTTTCCAAGAGCATAAGGTTCCGTCGGGAGCCCTTTGCCAGACGCCATAGGCGAAGGCGGGTCTTCCCCCACCTAACAGCCCTGAGCCTTGGAATCTAGAGTGCAGCGCTGCAATCAGTTGTGGCCCCGCGCACGCGCGGGCCAGATCTTCCGGAAGCTCAGCCGCTTTGCTCTCCTTACAGGGCCTGCAGGCCTTCGGACCTTCAGCCTTGCTCCAGTGTGAAATGACGATCATTACCTTCATCGACATGACCAAAAGCCCTCAACGCCCTCAACTGCGCGTCCTGCAACAGGGCCACAGACACTCTGCCAATGACCGCTGCACTCCGACGCTTGCATCTGGCTACATCTCTTGGTGGGCCCAGGCTTAGCCGGCTTAGCCCAGCCGGCGTTCAAGAAGCTGAATTTGTGGAATCTGCCCCTGGATGCATGTGCGGCGTGCTAGCCCTTTGAGTGGCAGAACCTGTAAAGCCTGCTTCTATCCCAGACCCTGCTCTGGCCTACACCGAGGCTTGCGGAGGCCGCGTGTGTTCAGTACCCAGCAGGACGGGCTTCGTTGCACGCGCTGCGCACAGGGCAAGGCCGCCTCACGTCGACCGGGTTTGCCCACGAGCGAGCCGATTTGTCGCGAGCACGTGGTGTGTGCTGCTGCCTGGCTGACTCAGGGTGGCCGGAGCCTGGTGGTCTTGAAATCTGGTATTATTGCAAGCTTGCTTGCGGGCGCGCCGCCTCGGCAGCCCGACCATGAATGTTCAGAGATGTGACTTCTCTCGTGCCAAGAAACTTCAGGGCATCCCCCCAACCTGGGGCCTTGAGGGGAGGGGGGATTCGCGGCAGCTGCAGGACATTTCTGAGAAGCCCCAAAAGGGCGGTCCTGGGGATCCCCCGACACCCTTATTAAGATCCCCAACATCGCCCTCGAGCCGCCCCTCAAACCCCACCCTCCCATCCTACCCTGAGTCCCCACGCCTTCGGGCAGTTTCGCGGAGGTCGCGCAAGGGTTTATAAGGCCCCCCCTGATAGATCGGAGAAGGGAATTGCAGTGTCCATGTCGCACGATAAGAGCAAACCCGATCAGTCCAGGAACTCGGGAATATCCGCTTGGAGCGGGGGGGAGGTGTTCATGCACCCTCATGTCGTAAAGCTGTGCAGGTATTGGCGGATGAGCTTGCCTCACCAGGTCGGCTGCTGGTGTGGTAAGGTTTGAGGCATACGTTAGGACCTGTTAAGGTCAGAGCTTGGGGCTCCAGGCGCCCAGCCCTAGGTAGACTCCCCCACATAGGAGGAGGCCCGGGCCGCCACAACTGCAGCGCCGTGTGCGCGGCCGGGCGCGGACGGTGCACGCAGCGGTCGGGGCTCAGCCCCGGTGCACATGCCACATGCCAATCGTTCAGGTGCGCGCTGGAGCGCGGCAGCTCCTTCGATGCTGACTGCCCTGTGGAGATCCGGCGCCTGGATATCGGCCGTTCAGCCCCCTTCCCCACCTGATCATCTCGCAAGTGATGTTGAATCGCTGCCGCCATGCAGCTCAGCCCAGCCGCTCTGAAGCTCGCAGCGGAGAGCACCGGACAAGGGCGGGGCTGCAAAAGAGCAGATCACATCTCAAGGTGATTCGAGTGTCTTTGCAGCCTGCAGGTCATCTGGGCAAGCTGTATCAGGTGTGCCGTGGAGGCAAGCCCACTCTAGGTCGCTGGACACTGAGACACGCCGTCGACAGCCCCGTCATGGGCCACAAGCCTCTGGCCTGAGCCACAGGATTTCAGGCTTGAAGAGTTCCACGGCCCTCTTGTTTCAACATTCAGCCGCCGCTTTCAGGCAGCCGCTCCAGCGAGGAGTGCGACAGGTGGACGAAGCGCAAAGATCAGCCCAACACAGGATCATGTGCCCTACGGAGACTGGAAGCAACTCCTGGGACGTTTCTTTGCTGGTGCGCTTGCTCAGTGAAAAGAAGCGGGCTTTGAGACATGTACTCAACTTATCAGAGCTCCTCACGACACCAATCTCAGAAATCTGGGTTTCGTCGCTTCGAAAGCTCGACTTGAACCAAATCATGGATGCCCAATCCAAATCCCAAACCAAAGCCCAAACCCGCCCAAACCCCAAATCCAGAGTCAAAAGGCCGAAGCCCATGTCGGAAGCAAAGCTCCTAGGGAGTTGAACGAACGGTAGGTTTGATCTAGCTCACCCTGCAATGTTTCAGATGTCGCCTATAAGGAATTTCGACCCATGCTGGTGTTGGAGAAACTGATACGGTTGGCACGCTGCGGATCGCTGACTGTGGTGCAGTAGAGATGTAGAGTGCTCTGAATCAGCACGCCTTGAGTTTTTGACAACCATCGACCAATTGCCCGTCAGCTGCTGACTCGTTATCAGAGTAAACCCAAACCCTGAACCCTAAACCTTAAACCGTAAACCCCAAACCCCAAACCCCAAACCCTAAACCCTAAACCCTAAACCCTAAACCCTAAACCCATCTAAACCCCAAACCCCAAACCCCAAACCCCAAACCCTACCGAATGCTTCCTCCCGCTGCTTGTTAGATTTTTGGCTCTTGACGCAGGTTGAACTGTTTTTTACACCTGGGTTAGGGCACGCTGAAAGCAAGTTGTGCGAGCATGTTTGACGTTCAGGGTTTAGGGTTTAGCCTTGTGGCAGCAACTTGATCAGACGTGCTGCGCGCCATGCCGGATGCCTCGCAGAAAGACCAAAAAGGCGGCGGCCAAGACAAAGATGATCTTGCGTTGGATGCCTTGTCCGTGCACCTGCCGCAAGCAGTTCTGATGCTCCATTATCTATGGTGGTTTGCGAAAATGAGGGACCCCTAATATAAACCCCCAATAGTAGGATTGCCCGCAATTTCGGAAACTCCCACAAAGGTTGCCGGTGTGCTAGCACAATTTGTGCTTGGGGGTTGTTTGCTGAACAGTTGGTTCAGTCCTTTCACACTAGGAGGGTTCAAAGGTGCTCGTTGAAGTGTGGTGCCCTGCAGTCAAAAATCATCATGGCATTGCTCTGATGCTATTTGTGAATGCAGGTTCAAGGGTGCTTATTGCTTATAAGTAGGGTTCTTAATGTTCTTATTGGGGGTAGGTCTGGTTCTAACCATTTAGGGCGCTTTATCACCCTATTTGTCAGTACCCAAATCAACTTCCGCCCCCTGGTTCTGAGGAGGGAATGAGGGAAGTAAGGGCCCTATATATATATATATATACCCTGTTAGGGATTATATGGCGTCCCTCATTCACTACTGAGAACCAGTCAGTCCAAGATACGAGGTCTACATTGGGATGTTCCCCCTTATACTAACGGTCCTGAATCGGGATTGAACCCTGAACCCTGAACCCTGAACCCTAAACCCTAAACCCTAAACCCCAAACCCTAAACCCTAAACCCTAAACCCTAAACCCCTAAAAACCAACGAGGTCTACAGCATTCGCCTCCTCTGCGGAGACATGGTGGACCGAGCCAGCTCTGGGCACCTGGGCACCCCGTTCGGCTGCGCACCCCTGGCCAATGCTCTGTGGGGGAGCTCCCGCTGCATTGAAGCTTAAGCCCTGCTGTTAAGAACCCTAAACCCTAAACATCTAAACTTCTAAACCCTAAACCCTCAACCCTAAGACCTCAACCCCAAGCCCTAAACCCTAAACTCTACGCCTTAAGCCCTAAACCCAAAAACCCTACAACCCTAAACCCTAAACCCTAATCCCCGTTAAAGGCCCAAACCTCTCTGAGGAGCATCATGAAGTTCTCGCCCAACAAGAGGCGCGTGCCATGATCGCCCCATGTGCTTCCTGGGACTTAGGCCCTTGGGGTTTAGGGTTTAGGGTTTAGGGTTTAGGGTTTAGGGTTTAGGGTTTAGGGTTTAGGGTTTAGGGCTTGAGCCTGGTTTAGGGCTTGGGTTTTTAGACCCTGTATAAAGGGTTTAGGGTTTAGGGTTTAGGGTTGCATGGAATATGGTCCCTAACCTCCTTTTAAGGGTTGTGATGTATGGGCCCTGAATTTGTACAGGGTATATAAGGGCCTTTTCAGGTGTATTTAGGGCTGCGGGCTCAAACCTTAAACCCTAATTAAGCGAGAAACCGAACCCCTAGAACCGTACACCTTAAAAGCCTAAACCCCAAACAAGAATCAACCCTGTAACAACCCCTACAGCCTCAAGCCCTGAACCGCTCAAAACCATACAAAACCCTCTTACACCCTAAGCCCCTGAAACCACATAAAAATTCTACAACAAACCCTTAAAGCCTTGAACACGCCCCTGGAGGTGGCTCAGCCGTGACCGCTTCGTGCTGTCTGTGGGGCACGCGTCTGCCTTGTACTACAGCATGCTCCACCTTGTTGGTCGCCTGGACATAAGCCTTACCTGAAGGCCAATGGTACTTGCAAGCAAGGTTTTGAATAAGGTTGTAACAACAGATACCCTACTTAGAACCCTACTCGTAAGTACCCTGAAACCCTAAACCCCAAACCCTAGGCCCTAAACCCTAAACCCCAAACTCTACTTATAGGTGCCCATCTAAACTTGTTTTTGCTGAGGTTGGGGCAGTACAGGATCCTATGCACCTGTGGAGCAGTGTCACGTGGGGCCGAAACGGGGCAGACCAAGCGCAAACAAATGGTTTTTAGGGTTTAGGGTTTAGGGTTTGGGGTTTAGGGTTTAGGATAACTGTAAGGGGTTGCTATTACTTGGAGGTCATGGGTACTTAGAAGTAGAGCAACTGTGGTGGTATCTCTACTAGGGTACTCTTCACGCTACGCTTCAAGGAAATAGAGATTAAGTTACCCAAGCCTGGTTTAGAGTGCGCATGGTTAAGGAACCCAGCTTGCGACCTTGCGGAATCTTGCCCTCAGGAACGGGCATTGGAGGCCCCTACGAGGTGTGCATGGAGCAGCTGAAGCAGTTCCGCCAAGCGGGCAGTAGCACTCCCGGCCACCCCGAGTTTCGCATGACCAGCGGCGTGGAGGTGCGGGGAGTGGAGCCGACATAGGTGCGAACTAGCATCTGGCTTCTGAGTTCCGATGCACTAAGGACAGAGTTCCCAACATACCCCTTGTTAACCTGCAACTCCCTCAAAGCCCACGCTTTTGTGGTCTCCTTTGGACCATGGACACAGCACCGGCAGCCTGCGCAGTGGTGTTTTGAGTGACTGTACGCAGGCAACCGAGAGCTTTGTACAGAACACAGGTAGCCCCTCAGGTAGCCGACCTTGAGCAGTGCGTTGAAGTAGGTTTCCCTAAGCCCTAAACCCTAAACCCTAAACTCAACCCTAAACCCTAAACCCTGAACCCTAAACCCTACATCCTTAAAGTACGCCCTAGCCCCCAACATCCCCAAACAACCAAGCCTCAAGCCTCAAGCCAAGATGTGTACCAGGAGAACCCCCAGCATGCAACCATAAACCCTAAATGGGGGTTTGCGAAAATAGGGGGGGAACCCTAACATAATCCCCAAAATCGGAGGATTCCCTTGTGATAAGGACCCCAGTAAGGTAAGCCCCTTAAATTTCGTAAACCCCCAAATCTTCGGAACAATAAGAAGGACAACAACAATAAAACTAAAAAAAGTAATAATCGTAATATTCACAGTAAAAAAAGTCTGAACAGACCCGGCAACGATCCAGGTGACGACAGGCCCTCTGGGCCAGGGCTTCGCCAACGCGGTGGGAATGGCGATCTCTGAGGCAGCCATGGTTGTCTTGCTGTAGGGTTTAGGGTTTAGGGTTTAGGGTTTAGGGTTTAGGGTTTAGGGTTTAGGGTTTAGGGAGCGCAGCAAGTAGGTTTTGAGTGGGCTTATCAAGCCGGAAATCCTAAGCCCTAAAACCTTTTGCGAGCTTCCCATAAGCGGGGTTGCGGGCTTTGGGGTGGCAACAACCCTTTGCGCTGAAACCTACGCGGCGGTTCACGGGGGAGCTTGAAGTAGGGCTGTGGCGACAAGTAGCCCAAAGAGGGTAATAAACGGCTTGACCTTCAGTGACCGGGCTCCGCGCTTGGCCCCTCCTTCGGGGTTCGCACACCTACAAATCAGGATCTGTCCCTCACCCTAAGCCCCAGAGCCGTAAAACCCTGAGCCCTGAACCTGGATCCCTACACCCTCAACCCTAAACCCTGAACCCTAAACCCTAAACCTCTGAAGCCACAGCCCCGAAGCCTTTTTCAGGCCCACCTCGCCGCGCGCTTCAACCGCGAGGGCTTCACCCTTTTCGACAACTACACCTATGTGCTCGCCACCTTGGCGACATGGGGGTTTAGGGTTTAGGGTTTAGGGTTCAGGGTTCAGGGTTTAGGGTTTAAGGCTTTCGAAATTTGGGGTACCTTCTTGGGGTCCTTATGCTAAGGTTTGGGGGTCTAGCTTAGGGGTCCCTTATTTTCGGAAACCCCCACATGGGGAGTTTGGATATGATTTAGGGGAAGACTCTCTTTATCGTTAGGGGCTTGTAGGTATTTTGAAGCCTCTTTGGGGGGATGGCCAACCCTTGCCTTTTAAACCCCCAAGCCCTAAACCCCTAAAGCCCGCAAACCCCTAAAGCCCCTTAGCCCCTAAACCCCTAAAGCCCTAAACCCCGAAACCCCGTAAACCCAAAACCCCCAAACCCCCCAAACTGCTAAACCCTAACCCCCTAAACCCTAAACCCCAAACCCCAAACCCCAAACCCCAAACCCCAAACCCCCAAACCCCAAAACCCAAGCCCTCAACGGGTCGTCCTGACCCTGGAACGCATCAGATCCCTCTCCAGCCAGCCGGAGGTCCAAGATAGGGTTCTTGGGTTTGTTTGATTTAGGGCTTCGGGATGTGGGGTTGAGGAGTTTCAGTAGGATATAGAGTGTTTAGGGTTTAGGGTTATATAGGTTAGGGTTTAGGGTTATATAGGGTTTAGGGTTGTATAGGGCATAGAGGGCCCAGGCTTTAGGGTGAGGTTTTAGGGTTTAGGGTCATGTAGGGTATGGAGGGTTTGAGGTTTCGGGTTTCGGGTTTCGAACCCTAAACCCTAAACCCTAAACCCTAAACCCTAAACCCTAAACCCTAAACCCTAAACCCTAAACCCTAAACCCTAAACCCTAAACCCTAAACCCCAAACCCTAAACCCTGAACCCTGAACCCTGAACCCTAAACCCCAACCCCCAAACCCCAAACCCTAAACCCCAAAACCCTAAACCCTAAGGTTTTGGGACTAGGGGGTCCCGAGGCTGGTGATGGCTGCCTGATGGAAGGTGTCGCGCAGGAGGCCCTTCACCTCCCCGACCCCCGAAATCCCGAAGCCCCCAACGGGGGCGCAGCCAAAGAACACCTATGAACTCCTAAACCCTAAACCCTAAACCCTAGACCCCGACCCTAAACCCTAAACCCAAAACCCAAAACCCAAAACCCAAAACCCAAAACCCAAAACCCACCTTTCAGGCCCGGCCTAAACAGCAGCCCGGGTTCCCTGCAGTTGCTTGAAATCCTCTAGGTTTACCCCCAAAAGCCCTGAGAAACAGCCGCCTGCGTTTAGCAGTAAGAGTTCAAGGATTTCCGGGTGACTTGTGGGCCTGAAGCCCGAAGCCCATGATGACCTGGTGCTGCGAA
>CAJNDS010002463.1:62500-65000 GCA_905221605.1 Symbiodinium natans | reverse complement strand
GGGCTGTGCCGGCTCCCCAAGTTTAGGGGCCCCGGAGGGTTTTGGGTAATTAGGGTATCCCCAGGCGAAGATTTCAAAACCCTATACCGTTGACCTTAGACCTCAAAAGCCCCTAAAAGTCAGCACCCCAAACCCTAAACCACAACCGAAGAGGCTTTAAGCCTTTCAGCTCACGCCCCGGGAATTAAGTCCTCCATAGGTGTCAAATTTATTTCGGAAATCCAAGGAGTTCCATGAAGGAAAGCAAAAGCGAGTCTTTTTGTGCTTCAGTATGAAAAGTGAACATGTTCGGCTCTTACTTGAACTGACCTCAACTAACATCTTTCTGTTTCACCAAAAACCCCAAAGGCTTAAAACCCTGAACCCCACAAGCTGCTCCTAAACCAGATCCTTGAGCGTAGGTGCATAGGGGTACCCAACACTTGCCTGAAAGGGTTACCAAGCTGGCCGACTAGGTACTCCGAGTGTCGGCTTCAGGGTTGACTTGAGGGTATTGCTTCTCGAACCCCTGACCGCTGAACATTTCTGCTGGCAGCAGCGTGGGAATGGGGTGGTAAGGAAAAACTTAACCCTAAACCCTAAACTCTAAGTCCTAGACCCTAAGCCGTAAACCATAAGCCCACCTCTTCAGCCCAGCTACCAAAGACCACCGCACCACCCTTCGAGCCCTGCGTACTACGACCTTGCAGCCCTGAACCGTTTAGAGAAAGAGTTTCGAGTTTGAGGGCTTCTGCAGCCCTGAAGCCATAAGCCCTAAATCCCTCAACTCACAACCCGAAGTCACGCCAGCTCACCGGCCCCCTCCCGCCAAGGAGCGTCTACAGAAAGGTTGTGGAGGCCCGTGGACGAGAGCTGTGATTCATTTCTTTAGGATTTTGTCTTTGGCGGTCTGACGTTTTCCTTAAGGGGGTTGAGCCCCTTTCATCCCGTTCGATGTTCCGGGGTTCTACGTGCCTTTTGCTAGTACTAAAGTCACCAGGTCTCTCGGAATCTCAAGCCCTAAGCCCTAAACCCGAGAAGAACGCATGTCCGAAGGGCTTCATGGCCTTCGACCTCCTGTAAGAGTGATCCTTGGGGTGCAGGTTTTCGGTCCATACTTCCTAAACCTTAAACCTAAAACCCTGAACCCGAAACCCTAAGCGCCAAACCCAAACCTGGCATGTTCGTTTCGATGCCCACCGCGTGCTGGCTTCATCGATCCCCTGAACCCTACTTGGTCGCGTGTACATCGTTTGCCTGGTGGTTTCGGGCTGCCGGGCTTACTTGTGGATGCTGGAAACATCGTTATTCGCGAGTAGCGCAAGTGTACGTTCACACGTTTGTCTCGTGGGTGAACCTTCCGCAGGACGCTAGCATGATGGCCGCTTTGGGGGCCATTTGCTGATAAACGAGTGCCGGAACCAACGTTCGACCCAAACTACTTTCTGCACTCCTAGGCCTTTTTGTCTGTAAGGAGGAGAGATTGGAACACCCTTCTCGCTTGACCATTGTAGGCACCATGCGAATATCATGGGCAGTACATTAAGCGGAGACACTAGCACTCTGTACGAAGTCCAAGTGTCTGAATCAACCCCCCCCGCCCTCCCCAGCTTGCACCCCCCCCCCCCCCCCCACCCAACCATGCCCTGAAAAGCCGAAACCGCAAAATTGCACGAAGGCCAAGTGTCGGAATCACCCCCCCCCCCCTCTTTTGCCCCCCAAACACCCAAACCATGCGAAATCCTCTGCAACAGACCGAGGTGTCAGAATCAACCTCGTCCCTGAAAAACCGAAACATCGCCCCTACCGAGTGACATCCATTGAAATCGCCGAAAAACACCAGGCAAACTATGTACACGCCTCCCCCTACTTGGAGGTTCATGGGTACTTCTAACCCCAACTATAACTCTACCTTTAACCTACTTAGAGGACGCAGGGAATTAGGGGGCTTATAAGTACAGTGATAATTGCGGTTATACGTACCCTAAACCCTAAACCCTAAACCCTAAACCCTAAACCCTAAACCCTACAATTGGGGTCATAAGTACCCATGAACCTCCAAGTAAGCCCTATCAGTGCACTAGCGATGCCCCTGGAGGAAGCCAAGACTCAAAAGGAGAAGCCGCAACTTCGCTGCAAGGAACGCCTACACCCGAAACCCTAAACCCTAAACCCTAAACCCTAAACCCTAAACCCTAAACCCTAAACCCTAAAGCCTAAACCCTAAACCCTAAACCCTAAACCCTAAAGCCTAAACCCTAAACCCCCCTAAACCCTAAACCCCCCCTAAACCCTAAACCCTAAACCACCCTAAACCCTAAACCCTAAACCCTAAACCCTAAACCCTAAACCCTAAACCCTAAACCCTAAACCCTAAACCCTAAACCCTCCTACACGGAGGGTCTAGGTGTCGGGTTTGGGGTTCAAGCTTTTAGGGTTTTGGAGCTTGGGGTTACGGGGTTTTCGGTCTTTAGTGTTGAAGGTCGGGCGGTTTTCATGGAGCTGTAGTACCTGATGTCGT
>CAJNDS010002463.1:0-57500 GCA_905221605.1 Symbiodinium natans | reverse complement strand
GTAGGTGTGGGCACTCTAAACCCTGGACTGTAACACCTAAGCCCTTAACCCTACGTAAACCCTAAACCCCCGAGCTCAAGACTCACAAGGGAGTGCGGTGGTGGCGCTTTCAGGGCCCTGGGTTCTCTCTGAGGTTTTGCAGGACTTACAAGTCTAGATACTAGGTTTTTGTTAGTTTCTTAGTCTAATACATCTATATAAATATATATATATATATATATATATACATATATATATCTATATATATATATATGCTGCATATATTTTCCATCTATTGCCCCTAAACCCTCAGCCCTAAACCCTAAGTCCGAAGCACTCAGCCCTCACCCCTCCAAAGAGATCCATCCCAACATCCTGCAGCCCTCCTAGGCTTTGCGCCAGGGATCCTCAGGGTTTAGGGTTTGGGGTTCAGGGCTTGGGGTTTAGGGTTTAGGGGTTTAGGGTTTAGGGTTAGGGTTTAGGGTTTAGGGTTTAGGGTTTAGGGTTTAGGGTTTAGGGTTTAGGGTTTAAGGTTTTGGGGTTTAGGGTTTCGGGTTTCGGGTTCAGAGCCCCCTACACCCTCCACGCGCCTCCATGCTGATGCGGTCGGACCAGGCCGGTCCTGCAGCGCTTTCGAAGCTACGGAAAGGAAGGCGCCCTCAACCCCAAACCCTAAACCCTAAACCCTAAACCCTAAACCCTAAACCCTAAACCCTAAACCCTAAACCCTAAACCCTAAACCCTAAACCCTAAACCCTTAACCCTTAACCCTTAACCCTGAACCCTTAACCCTGAACCCTTAACCCAAAAACCTAAACCCTAAATCCTAAACCCTAAACCCTACATGTTAGGTTTCGGGACACTGGGTTTAGGGTGACGCCGGTTGAGGGACTCCGGCCTTGGGTTTAGGGCTTTAGGGGTTTACCGGTTTAGGGCTTAGGGGTTTAGGGTTCAGGGGCTTTGGTCTAGGGTTTAGGGGTTTAGGGTAGAGGGGCTTGGGGTCTAGGGGTTTAGGGTTTAGGGTTTGGGCGCAGGGATTTCGGGGTTCAGGCAGGGGCCCAGGTGTCCGGCGGGGCTCACGAGAATGAGGGCTTTGCTGGGTTTTAATTGCGGGGCTTTGGTGGGTTTAAGGGGTTTGGGGTGTACTGGCTCCCCAAGTTAAGGGTTTAGGGTTTAGGGTTTAGGGGGGGTCCCGGTTTGTTTCGGGTAGGGCATCCCCCAAGCTAAGACTTCAAAACCCTATACCGTTGACCTTAGACCTCAACCCGCCCCCAAAAACGTCAGCACCTGAAACCACAGCCCAAGAGGCTCTAGGCCTTTCAGCTCACACGCCCCGGGCCTCAAGTCCTAAACCCTAAGCCCTGAGGCCGTAATCTTGGGACTGCTAACAGTCCTGAATAGGCATTACAATACGGGGTACCCTAAACCCTAAACCCTAAACCCTAAACCCTAAACCCTAAACCCTAAACCCTAAACCCTAAACCCTAAACCCTAAACCCTAAACCCTAAACCCTAAACCGTGGACTGTTAGCGTAAAGGGGAACATCCCAACCTAAATCCTCAATCCTCAAGCCTCAAGCTTCATCCCGAGGCCCCAAACCCTAAACCCGAAACCCTAAACCCTGAACCCTAAACCCTGAACCCTAAACCCTAAACCCTAAACCCCAAACCCCAAACCCTAAACCCTAAACCCTAAACCCTAAACCCTAAACCCTAAACCCTAAACCCTAAACCCCAACCCATAAACCCTGAAACACATCCGGCCCGCGCGAGGCGACAGCCTCTGCGAGGCTTGGGAGGGCCTCTGCACCCGATACTGCGAGACCTTCCGTCAGAAGGAGAGCCCTAAACCCTAAACCCTAAAGCCTAAACCCTAAACCCTAAACCCGAAACCCTAAACCCTAAACCCTAAACCCTATACCCTAAACCCTAAACCTTCGAGGGTTAGTTTTGGGGTTTGGCGCCGGGTCACGATTTTGATGCCCCTTGAGCGGATCGAGGAACGCACTTTGTAGCCCCTAATTAGTAACATTCTTCGGTGCGGTTTAGGGTTTAGGGTTTAGGGTTTAGGGTTTAGGGTTTAGGGTTTAGGGTTTAGGGTTTAGGGTTTAGGGTTTAGGGTTTAGGGTTTAAGGGTTTAGGGTTTAGGGTTTAGGGTTTTAGGGTTTAGGGTTTAGGGTTTAGGGTTTAGGGCTTCGGGAGGGGGCAGGTTCTAGAAGGGCGCGAGATGTCTGGAGGGGATCTAGAAGGGTTGTTCTAAGTGGATTTGGGGTCGAGGGTTGAGGGGATTCCGGACACACGTCTCGGCACTGGAAGCTTGTTGGGTCTAGGCAGGGGGTTCTGGAGTTAAGATGTAGGGTTCGGGGGTTTGGGCTGGCTACGTAGGGTGTAGACTCCGCGGTTTAGGCTTTAGGGTTCCCCTAAACCCTAAACCCTAAACCCTAAACCCTAAACCCTAAACCCTAAACCCTAAGCCCTAAACCCTACACCCTACACCCTACACCCTACACCCTAAAAACCCTAAACCCTAAACCCTAAACCCTAACCCCTAAACCCAGAAAAGATCCTAAACCCTTAAGCTCCCTCAGTCCCTCAGCCCCTCACCAAAGCCCCGAAAGTTCTCTCGACCCGTACAGCCTCAACGGGGCTGCTGACGAAAACTTCGTCCCAAACCCCTAAACCCTAAACCCTAAACCCTAAACCCTAAACCCTAAACCCTAAACCCTAAACCCTAAACCCTAAACCCTAAACCCTAAACCCTAAACCCGAAACCCGAAACCCTAAACCCTAAACCCTAAACCCTAAACCCTACCTCCTAAACCCTAAACCCTAAACCCTAAACCCTAAACCCTAAACCCTAAACCCTAAACCCTAAACCCTAAACCCTAAACCCTAAACCCTAAACCCTAAACCCTAAACCCTAAACCCTAAACCCTAAACCCTAAACCCAGAGCCTAAACACCAAACCCTAAGGGCTCAGGGACTTTCTTGGCCATTCAAGGATACTTGAAGCCCAATTAGAGAGCTGTACTTATAGGCCCCCTAAGTTCCCTAAGTCCTCTAGGTAGGTTCTAAGTAGACTTATAAATGGGGTTACAAGTACCCATGACCTCCAAGAAGGGTTAAGGGTTACTGGTTAAGCGTTCAAACCCTAAACCCTTAACCCTGAACCCTAAATCCCTGAACCCCTCCAAGTTTGGGCTTGAAACGGACGTCGAGCTCAGCCTTTTGGGCTTCAAAGTCCGAGGCCCCGGCAGCCTGACTGCTGTAGACACGAACTTCATACGCAGGGTTTAGGGTTTAGGGTTTAGTCTCGGCTTAGTGTTTAGGGTTTGGGGTTTAGGGCAAGCATCCCGATGGTAGCATACCTGCACAACTCGAAGCAACTGTCCGGTCTTCGCCTGGAGCACACACGTTGTGCTTCCTCACTGTAACCCCAATCAACTAAAAGCACCTAAGCTGCTAGCACTTTTGCAGCGACCTGAATGAAGCGCGGCACTGCGAGCGCTGGTTCGAAGCGGAGGCGCGCGAACAGCAGCGCCTCCCCAAAAACCGCCAAGGGCTCCCGGAAGACAGTGCGCCCCGTGGTGAAGAATGTCGCTGGGATCGGCGAGGTGCTTTTTCGCGTCTCGGAGCGCCGCCAGTGGCGGGAGTGGTTGGAGAAGAACGCGGCGACGAAGCGGCGGATCCACGTGCACTTGCCCAAGAAGGAGACCGGGCTGCCCTCCCTCCCGTACGACGTGGCTGTGGAGGAGGCCATGTGCTTCGGCTGGATCGACAGCACGCTGCGGGCCATGGACAAGGGCGCCGCGAGGGCGCAGCAGTACACGCCGAGGCGCAAGGGCAGCCCCTACTCGCAGCTCAACCTCGAGCGGGCGCGGTGGCTTCTCAGGAGGAGGATGATCCCCGGCGCAGCGCTGCGCAAAGAGCTGGCAGCCGAGGTGGCCAAGAACGACAAGGAGGCGAAGCCCTCGCGCAAGGGCATCGACGCGGCCATCAAGAAAAAGGGCGGGGCCGCCGCATGGAAGCTATATCCCCCTTGGGAATTATTTGTATTTTTGTTCATTTAAATCCCAAGAGGATATTTTTATAAAGAAATATTTTTTATTAAGGCTCTAAGGGGAGTAGAGGAAGCACTGGCAGTCCTTCTCCGAGCCCTACCGGCGCATCCGCGCGGCGTACGTGCTGATGCGGGAGCCGGGGTCCGAGGACTACAAGGCACGACTCGCCCACCTCATCAAGAACACCGTGGCGGGGAGGCAGTTCGGGTTCTGCGACGTGGGGAAATATCTGTCTTCCAAATGACGCCCGCGGCGCTGGCGCTCCGATTGAAAACTTCGTGGCTGCTATCTTCTGGCCCCTCCCGTTTGCATTCTTGGGTTAATTTGACGCGTTTCGGGTTACGCTGAGTGGCCCAACGTTCCCCCGCACGTTGCGAAGTGTTGTGCTCTTAGTACTGCTTGTCCTTTTCCTGTTCTGACTTCTCACGTCGTCCTTCAAGCGTCACGCCCAACACTGACCTGTAGGACTGTGGGATCATGCACCCTCCCTTAGGCTTTGTACTCTAAGGCTAGGTGTTTAGGGTTTAGGCTTTAGGAGGGGTTGAGGGTCCATTTTGGCTAAGACCCTTCCCTTTCGCCGATAGGACCTTGAGTTCTTCTCCATACACGGCCCTAAACCCTAAGCCCGAAACCCTAAACCCTCAAACCAAGGGTTTTTGGAAACAACCGTTAGCCATGGAGCCACGAGGGAGGGGATCACAAGGCCTGCCCCAAAAAAAACCTAAATTCAGGGAGCCCCAGGAGGGGCCCTGTAGGGTTGGGTTCTGGGTTTGGGGGTTCAGGGTTCAGGTTCAGGGCTTATTGTTTAGGGTTAAGGGTTTAGGGTTATCGAGGGTTTAGTAGGGTTTAGGCTTTAGGACCTTGGTTGATACATATATATATATGTACATATATGTGTATATATATATATATATATATGTGTTTATACATGTTCATACATCCGTAAAGCACCCCAAAGAACCCCCAATCCCGACCCATGAACACCCTAGGTCCCCGAAACCCTGAAACCCCCAGCCCTACCATAGAACCCTAGGTTTTGGGTCTAAGGTGTGGGGTTTGCCCCGTGCAAAACCCTAAGCAGATAAGACCATAAACAACCCTAGGTTTAGGGTTCAAGGCCTAGGGTTTAGGGTTTAGGGTCTTAAACCCTAAACCCTGAACACCCCGAACCCTGAACCCTAACCCCTGAACCCTAAACCCTAAACCCTCAACACCTTGAACACCCCCGACTCTCCCAAGCCTCCACAGGAGCCCGCAGTGGTGCGGGACTTGGAGGAGCGGCTCCAGGCGTCCCAGGGTTTAGGGTTTAGGGTTTAGGGTTGCAGAGTTTTAGGGCTTAGGGTTTAAGGTTTAGGGATTAGGGATTAGGGTTTAGGATTTCGGGTTTAGGGTTGCAGAGTTTTAGGGTTCGGAGGGTTTTAGGGTTTAGGGTTGGAAGGTTAGAGGGTTAGAGGGTTAGAGGGTTAGAGGGTTAGAGGGTTAGAGGGTTAGAGGGTTAGAGGGTTAGAGGGTTAGAGGGTTAGAGGGTTAGAGGGTTAGAGGGTTAGAGGGTTAGAGGGTTAGAGGGTTAGAGGGTTAGAGGGTTAGAGGGTTAGAGGGTTGGAGGGTTAGAGGGTTAGAGGGTTAGAGGGTTAGAGGGTTAGGGAGGGTTGCAGACTTTTTGGGGCTTAGGGTTCAGGGTTGAGGGTTAGAGGGTTTAGGGTTCAGAGGTTATAGGTTTAGGGTTTGGGACTTTAGGGTTTAGGGCTTCGGGCATAGGGATAGAGGGTGTTCGGCTTCAGAGGGTTATAAACCCTAAAGCCCCAAACCTAAACCCTAAACCCTAAACCCTAAACCCTTAACCCTTGACCCTAAACCCTAAACCCTAAACCCCAAACCCTAAACCCTAAACCCTAAACCCTAAACCCTAAACCCTAAACCCTAAACCCTAAACCCTAAACCCTAAACCCCAAACCCTAAACCCCAAACCCTAAACCCTAAACCCTAAACCCTAAACCCTAAACCCTAAACCCTAAACCCTAAACCCTTAACCCTAAACCCTAAACCCTAAACCCCAAACCCTAAACCCTAACCCCCTAAACCCCTAAACCCCTAAACCCTAAACCCTAAACCCTAAACCCTAACCCCCTAAACCCCTAAACCCTAAACCCTCACCCGAACCTCCAAGTAAGCCCCGCTCAGCTTTGCCGCCAGGGGAAGTACGTGTCCGACAGCTGGGAGGCCTCCGCGGTACCTTGGCTCAAGGGGCGAAAGGGTTTAGGGTTTAGGGTTTGGGGTTTGGGGTTTGGGGTTTAGGGTTTGGGGTTTAGGGGGGGTTTTTAAGGGTATATAAGGGGGTTATATAGAGGAATAAGACTAAGAGTCCCTTCTCGGGGTCCCTCCTTGTTGTATCCCTTAGTTGTCTCCAGCTTTGTGGATTTCAGGGCTTGGCAAACTTTTCGGATTGCAGGGTTAAGGGGTTCAGGTTGGGATGTTCCCCCTTGTACTAACAGTTCAGCAGTCCTTAATGGTGATTGTAGTAGGGGGTACCACAATCCCTATAAGGGGCTGTTAGTATAAGGGGGAACATCCCAAGTTTCAGGGTTGAGGGGTTTAGGACTTCATGGCTAAGGGTTTCGGGGTTTAGGGTTTGGGACATAGTGACGCGGATTTGTGAGGTCCCAGGCTGTCTGCTAGTCACGCCTTACCCCTGTACCGAACCAAAGGCCTGCTCCTTAACGCTGTTGAGTCTCAAGACTTAAAACTTCAAGCCTTAAAAACCTGAACATTCCCTTACCGATGTATATCTACTGCATAATCCCTTCGCGGGCGCCCATGACCTTTCTTTGTGTGGCCAAACGTGGTAAACATCGTGGGCAAATGTGAACACGTCGTGGACGAACGTGCAAGTTCGTGGGCAAATTGTGAACAATTCGTGGGCAAGCAGCACTGTTGTTCGCCCAGGATGTTTTCATGTTTGCCCAGAGTTGTTTTTGCATTGACCAGTGTCAACAGTTCATGGGCACATGTCCACAATGCGTGGTTGCGGCTGTCCGTGTCAACAGTCCGTGGGCAAGTTTGTGGCCAAGCGATGATTCCCACGAGTTGTGTATACTCCCAAGCTCCAACAGTTCGTGGCGTGAACACCACGAACTTCTGATCCTCTCCAGTGTCAACAGTTCGTGGGCAAAAGGAGCCGCAGTGAGCATGTTCACGAATCATGAGCAAGAGAAGCGCCGGTGCACATGCCCACGAATTGCTGTCGCTTCAAGAGCCAACAACCCAGCCCGCAAGAAGTCTTTTTGACGCACGCCCCTCTGTGTGTGCAAGCGATCCTTTACCAAAAAGGCAGGTTGTCATGATTTTTTTGCTTTTGGATGTGCCTGGTTGTTCTGCTTAGTGGTGTCTTGGCTTAACGTCTTTGGGGTTCAGGGCTTCCCTTTTGGACAGAAAAGGCCCGCGGAGAGGGAGGAGGAAAGCTGGTGTGAAGCAACATGTAATGGTTACCTAGGGTGGGTGTGTCTTTCGTCGTGACAGGCTGCTTGACTAGTGAATGCTGCTGATACTTGAGCAGCTTAAGCTTAAACCCTCAGTCGGGATATGGGTTGCGGTTGAAAAAAGCCTAAAAAGGGCAGGGTGGGCTTGTCGAAAATTGGAATGCCTCTGTAGTAGGCGTCCAAGGGAGCCCTTGTCTTTTAGAATCCCCCCCGGGGTCAGATGGCTTCGTCTTACGGACTCTGATGCGGCTTTCGTGTAGCTTTGCCCTGCAAATCTCCAGCCCAAACCCTAAACCCTAAACCCTAAACCCTAAACCCTAAACCCTAAACCCTAAACCCTAAACCCTAAACCCTAAACCCTAAACCCTAAACCCTAAACCCTAAACCCTAAACCCTAAAAACCCTAAACCCTAAACCCTAAACCTAAACCCTAAACCCTAAACCCTAAACCCTAAACCCTAAACCCTAAACCCTAAACCCTAAACCCTAAACCCTAAACCCTAAACCCTAAACCCTAAACCCTAAACCCCTAAACCCTAAACCTAAACCTAACCCTAAACCCTAAACCCTAAAAAACCCTAAACCCTAAACCCTAAACCCTAAACCCTAAACCCTAAACCCTAAACCCTAAACCCGAAACCCGAAACCCTAAACCCTAAACCCTAAACCCTAAACCCTAAACCCTAAACCCTAAGCCCTAAGCCTAAACCCTAAACCCTAAACCCTAAACCCTAGACCCTTCAAGGAGAAGTACCTGTCCACTGAGCTTGCTTCCATCATGTCAGCCCTTCCCGACCTTCGGAACGAGGACGCGGGTGCTGAGGGTCTTCGTTGGGCTTTGGGTTGAGGGTTTAGGGTTTGGGGTTTAGGGGTTTAGGGTCTAGGGTTTAGGGTTTAGGGTTTGGGGTTTGGGGTGTAGGGTTTGTGGTTTGGGGTTTAGGGTTTAGGTTGGAGATTCATTTGGGCACTCGGAGGTAGGGTTCTCGGTAGGATACATGAGGTTATAAAAACTAGTTACCCTACTCATAAACCTGCATATAACTGTATCCATGAACCTCCAAGTAAACCCTAAACCCTAAGACGCCCTCCTAACCCACGGTCTCCGCCCTAAAGAGAACAAGAGAACCCCACTCAGCTGGAATATTGTGTAGCCCTGAACCCTGGCCACTAAATCCGAATATCAAGAAGTTTCTGAAGAAACACCCCGGCTTTGCACAGCAGCTGCGCCTACACGCCGGCCTAATTCATCTAAGCGGATATCAAAGAGTTTGGGATGCGATGGGGAGCCGTATACAATATTCGATGTTCCCATTCGTGGAAAGCAAAATGGGAGTATTTGATATCAGGGTGGGTGGGCGGGCGGCCTCAAACTCCTCAACCCCCCAACCACTCAACTCCTTCAACCAAAAGCCTCAAAAGCCCTGAAGGGCCTAAAAGCCTAAAAAGCCCTCACCCCCCAACTAAACCCCCCAACCCTAAACCCTAAACCCTGAACCCTGAACCCTGAACAATAAACCCTAAACCCTGAACCCTAAACCCTGAACCCTAAACCCTAAACACTCTGTCGGTTCCTGAGTCAGAAGGAGAACCCGACTGAAGGGGATGAGCCGCCGGCGAAGCGTTTCAAGGCCAGCAGGGTTTAGGGTTTAGGGTTTAGGGTTTAGGGTTTAGGGTTTAGGGTTTAGGGTTTAGGGTTTAGGGTTTAGGGTTTAGGGTTAGGGTTTAGGGTTGAGGGTTTAGGGCTGAAGGTTCAGGGTTTAGAGTGAAAAGGCTCCGGGCTGAGGGTTCTGGGATTTCATAGTGGCTTGTCAATTTTTTTACGGGTTTCGGGTGAAACCACAGACCCCAACTCTCGAAACCGAAGCTCCCAGACCCAGGCCCGCAATCCTGAACCCGAAGCCTAAAGCCTACACACCCGAAAGGGTTTAAGGTTTAGGGTTTAGGGTTTCGGGTTTCGGGTGCAGGGTTTAGGGCTCCAACACCCAAACGGGGGTGTTGACCTGTCAACAACGTTAACCTTCCATGTGTCTTCATCCTGCCAGAAACCCACAGGCGCTCAGGTTTAGGGGTACGGTCAGTAGGGCTCCCCCAAAATCGATTCTCGGACCCAAAGTGCCGAGATGACCCCCTCAGCCGACACGAGGGGTACCGTTTTAGGGGTAGGGAATCCGATTATTTGGGGGGCTCATTTTCTCGTAAAGTTCCCCCCCCCCCCCCCCCAATTCAATAGGATTCGACGTCAACAGGTCCGTCTATAAGAGGGGGGGGGGGTAATCCAGACCCAGCACCCCCCCTAAAACCCTATACGCCCTCGAGCAATCCCGCAGGTGGGCGCGAAAAGCTTCAAGTACAAAGCTGGCAGAGACGCTCTGCTGGCTCAGGCTTTCGGGTTTAGGTTCAGGTCTTCCCGATTGCAGCGATCCAGAGGGGTCGCTCATTCCAGTCCTTGGCGTGTGCTAGCAAACCCTAAACTCTAAACCATAAACCCTAAACCCTAAACCATAAACCATAAAAAAACCCTAAACCCTAAACGCCAAACCCCAAACCCCAAACCTTTTTTGAGGTTTGCGAAGTTTGTGACCTCCCGCAGCCCTCAACCCCCGCAGCCGTACCCACGAGCCGCGCCAGCGTCTTGAGTTCTGGACCCCGAATCCTTCAGTTGGGCTTAGGGTTTAGGGTTTAGGGCTTAAGGTTTTGGGTTGAGGGTTGTGGGTTTAGGGCTCACAGGGTTTGCAAGCATCTAGGGTTGTAGGGTAGGGCTTATGGGTTGCAGGGCCTCAAGAGGTGTAGGCTTTAGCACCCTAAACCCTAAACTCTAAACCCTAAACCCTAAACCCTAAACCTCAAACCGCCAAGGACCCAAAACCCTGAGACCTGAGACCTCCCAACTCCCAACGCCCATCCCAGGCCTTCCTCAAGTCTTAGTCATTTGGCTACTTCTAAGTAGGGTTCGAAGTATTAGGTTTTAGGGTTTAGGGTTTAGCAACAACTATGGTTACCCTACTATAAATACCCATGCACCTCCAAGTAAAGACCCAAACTAGCCAGTTCCACATCAGAGAGAGGCGAATATCAGCCCAAGCCCGACCCCCTCGGTCCCACCGACTGAGGTGTACGTTTCGGAGGTTCTGAAGAATTTCGCTGAGCAGAACCCAGCGCTGATCGGAGGACCCGTGAAGCCATCCGGGGGATCCGGGCTCCTGAGGCGGCTCAGACGCGGCCCGCGGGGTGCTCCTTTATGCATCCCAAAATTAAAGGACCGGAGGACCCAACGTGTGCATGTTTCTTTTCGGGCTGAGGAACGGTGGTGCTTGTCAGGCGTTTTTCGGCTTGTTTGCGCGTGTGTGTGTGTGTGTGTGTGTGTGTGTGTGTGTGTGTGTGTGTGTGTGTGTGTGTGTGTGTGTGTGTGTGTGTGTGTGTGTGTGTGTGTGTGTGTGTGTGTGTGTGTGTGTGTGTGTGTGTGTGTGTGTGTGTGTGGTTGTGTGTGTGTGTGTGTGTGTGTGTGTGTTTGTGTGTGTGTGTGTGTGTGTGTGTGTGTGTGTGTGTGTGTGTGTGTGTGTGTGTGTGTGTGTGTGTGTGTGTGTGTGTGTGTGTGTGTGTGTGTGTGTGTGTGTGTGTGTGTGTGTGAGATCGATGCGATGGTGCCTGATGGCGTGGCGTGGCGTGGGTGTGGGTATTGGTGTCGGTTGGGGCTCTCTCATCGTGCAGAATTATCACTTTCTGTAAACGCATGGCCGCTTCACATCAGTCTCAGCAGTAGCTGGCTTTTGTGCAGTTCACATTCTGGTGTTGTGAGAGTTCGATTTCCCGCCCGCCCCATTCCATGTGCAGCAGGTGCGCTGATGATGGCTTGCAGCCGATGTGGCCTCCGCAGGCGTCTGTTGCGTGGGCGCACAGATAGGTGGGCCCCATGTGGCCGATGTAGAACCAGGAGGTGGCCCAGTGGCCCCTCCAAGTACAAGGGACTGAAAGTCTCTGCTGCCGAAAGAGTGTGTCTGCCCGCGCTAGCACTGCCCGCGTTGACAGAAAGTGATGTGTTTGTGTTGGTGTTTGTGTTGGTGTTGTGCCAGGCGGTGCGTTGCTTTGCCAACAGCCCCAACAACCACTTTCGGGGTTTGCGCGAAACTTAAAAGTGCCTGTCAAACCCAGATCCCACCTGAGCACATGGAAGAAATCTGCTCAGCGCTGAGTGGAGTCATCTTGGTGCCTCACTTGCAGCGATAATGGAGACGGGCTTTTCGCTGATGTTTTTCTTCGCGAATTTTCAGTTCCCGCATGTGACGCCGTAGTGCCTGACACTAAAGAAGCTGTCCTCACTAACACCATTGCTTGTTTGCCTTTTCAAGGGAGATTGCAATTGTGCTCATGAATATACTTCATGCCGCAATCATTGACTCTCGGGACCAATTTTGCGATCTTATGAGTCGCATGCAGTGCGCAAGTGCTACACACGCACACACGCGCACACGCACACACGCGCACACGCACGCACACACACACACACACAGTGTCGTTCCCTACCCACCTGATCAACAAGCTTTCGGTTCACATGCCGTGGATAGTGTTGTTTTTTTTTTTGAAGGGTTTGACGGCTGCCAGGGTGTCAGGGTTACGTGTTTTCGGCTTACGGACTTGGGGTTTCACTCGGGTTTAGGGTTTGTAGGGTTTAGGGTTTAGGGTTTAGGGTTTAGGGTTTAGGGTTTAGGGTTTAGGGTTTAGGGTTTGGGGTTTAGGGGAGGGTTTTAGGGTTTATCGGGCTTATGAGGGTCGGAAAGGAGTCGAGGTTTTCTAGAAGGCCGCTATTCCTTGTTTTTAGGGGTTCAGCCCCAGCCCTAAACCCCGGAACCTAAACTAAACCTCAAAAACCCCAAGCCCTCAAAAACCTGAAAACCTAAACGAGAAAACCCCTAAACCTATTTCCCACAAGACACAAGGGATAGAAATGGTATGTGATCTCATTCTGAATTTCCCAAGTTAATTTAGGGTTTAGGGTTTAGGGTTTAGGGTTTAGGGTTTAGGGTTTAGGGTTTAGGGTTTAGGGTTTAGGGGCAATCTAATCCAAGGCGCCTCTAGGAGGCCAAACATTCAATTCACTTCAACCTCTCGGGATCCCCCCTTCCCCACCGCCTCCCCCAGCTCCCCGTTTAGGGTTTAGGGTTTAGGGTTTAGGGTTTAGGGTTTAGGGTTTAGGGTTTAGGGTTTAGGGTTACCCGCTTCTCCCCCGCACCAAAAGAATGTAAGCCAATTCTATGCTGCAGGCTTTGCCCTCCCAGCCCTTCAAAGCTTCCAAATGTGAACCTAAGCTGCAACAACAGAAGCCTTCGGTCAAAACGTTTCGGTCAAAACTTTTCGATCAAGACATTTGGTCAAACATGTTTCGGCCTAAAGGTTCGTTCAAAACTTTCAGTCAAACAAGGAGCAAAACGTTCGTTCGACGCTTTCTGTCCAGCCAACGTTTCGGTCAACACTTTCGCTCGCATCCAACACCGGTCGAAATTTTCGTTCGGAACTGTCGGTCAAAACTGTCGCGCAAAGCTTTCGTTCAAAACTTCAAAGGAGGTTCGGGGGGCAGCGCCACCCCCACCCCCTTAAAAATGTAAAATGGGGGAGGGGGCGCATAATTGTAAACGCTTTTATTTTACAATCTTGCATAAACGGCGCCCGAGGAGTGCCGCAAATCACGGGGGCCCAAAATGTAAATTACAATTTCAGCATGCCCCCCCTTTAAGGGGGTGGGGGTGCAGCGCCCCCCGACACGGTGGAGTCTACTTGCATTTCTGCAAGCCCACCTCCTCACAAAATTGAAAAATGGGTTCCAAGACACAAGCTCGTCCAAAGTGTTTCGTTCAACTTTTTCGTTCAAAGCTTTTCGTTCAAAGCGTTTCGTTCAAAACTTTCGAGCCAACGTTATTCGGACCCAGGCTCTACACAATTTCTGTGAAGCCGGTACCCTGTAGTCACCATGCTTCTACAGCTCAAACCTAAAGGCCCTGACGCCTGCATCCCTGCTATATGTTTGGGGTTCTTGAAACCCCTGTACACGAAACCCTGGACCGTAAGCACCAAAATCTAAACCCAAAACCCCAAAAATCCTAAGTCTAAGCCCCAAATCCAAGAGAGGATCTGCTGACGTCGCCAGCAGCGTCGGGGCCCACTTCCCAAGCGTTCAAGGCCCGGGTTAGGGTTGGGGTTGAGTTGCGGGGTTAGGGTTGGGGGTTTAGGGTTTAACGTTTAGGGTTTGTTGCTGCAATACTCAGGAAGCCCTCGATAGACCCCAACAATAACAGCATCGTGATAGTTATCAGAGTACAATTGCTATTCGTATTTTCCTGATCGTCACAATCATTGGTAAGATGTTGTAAACATCAAGCATCTATTTGTACAATTCTTATGATTCCTATTTTCATGATGTTCATGGTAGCAAGAATGATAGCAATTATGACAGATGATGCCCCTTATACTATACTAACAGTCCTCAATAGGAGGGGATACTATAATGGGGACTATGAGTATAAGGGGTAACAACCAAACGATTAATATCACTTGGCCGAACACGCAAACCCCCACCAAGCAGCCCAGAAATGTGCAAGCTCTTTGGAGCCTGAAAGCCCCAGACAAGTCCAACCTGCAAGTGCCCTAAACCCCAAACCCTCAACCCTAAACCCTAAACCCTCAACGCTAAACCCTAAACCTAAACCCAAAACCCCAAACCCTAAAACCCCCCCCCCACCTTTGAGAGGCCACTTCCTCCCGCCCTCCCTCCGGCCGGGCTGCAGCTACGCCGGGCGCTACATCCACTTCGGCGTGCGCGAGCACGCGCGCCCCGGCTCTATTTGAGGGCTTAGGGTTTAGGGTAAAGTTCGTTGTTGTTTGTTTTCTTTGGGGGGTTGGGGGGGGGTGGAGGGTGTTAGAAGGGTTTGGGGTTCAGAGGGTCTAGGGTTTTTGGGTTGAGAGTTCGGTGTTTTGGGGGCTTTTTAGAGGGTTAGAGAAGGTTTGGGAGGGCTTAGAGGGTTTGGAATGGCTTGGGGCCTCTGGAAAGGTTTAGAAGGTTGTATTATCCAGAGGGCCGAGAGGGTTTAGAGTGGACGGTCTAGAGGGTTTGGGGCTCGTAGGGTACAGGGTTTAGAGGGATGAGAGGGTTTGAGGTTCAGGGTCCATAGGGCATGGGGCTCAGGGTTCAGGGATTATGGGGTTCAGAGAGGGTTTGCGGTTCAGGGCTGAAAGGGTATAGGGTTTACAGGATTCTTTTTGTGGTTCATAATTTTTTAAGGATTTTACAGCTCAGAGATTAGGTTGAGTAGGGACCCTAAACCCTAAACCCTAAACCCTAAACCCTAAACCCTAAACCCTAAACCCTAAACCCTAAACCCTAAACCCTAAACCCTAAACCCTAAACCCTAAACCCTAAACCCTATACCCTAAACCCTAAACCCTAAACCCTAAACCCAAAGCTGACACTCTGCAGACCATGGCTTCAGGTGCCTCGCCATCCTCAACGGCATCTGCTCCTACTCCGCGCTCATCCCCTACGCCTCCCTCTTCACCGTCTTCTTCCAGTGCTCCGCGAGTTATAGGGTTTAGGGTTTAGGGTTTAGGGCTTCAAGGGGTTCAAGGGGGGTATGTAACCCAATACTCCAATACTCCCCAGGGCTCCCTAAGCTTCCCTAAGGCTTCCTAGGTACCTACCCCCCATGAACCCCCCTCCCTTAAGAACCCTTTAAGCTTGGGGCTCTCTGAGCCCTAAGTCCTCAATCAGCGCGGGCCAGCCTAAACCACGCTAAATCCGAAGCCAAAACCCCACTTTGCTCTAAACCCTAAACACCAAGCCCTAAACCCCACTATCTCCTAACCCCCAAAACCCCAAACAAGAAGGCCAGAACCCGCAACCCTTCAGAGCCCGGGACTCGCCCTAAACCCTAAGCCCTAAGCTCCAAGCCCTAAGCCCTAAACCCTAAACCCTAAACCATAAAATCCTAAACCCTAAACCCTAAACCAAAACGCATAAACCCTAAACCCTAAAGCCACAAGCGCTTGACCGGGAAGCCTTAAGCCCCATCAACCAGTTGAAAAGTCATGCCCTTGGGCTGTAGGCTGTGGTGGTTTTGGGGTTGAGGATGTAGGGTTTGGGGTTTAGGATGTGGGGTTTAGGGTCTAGGATGTAGGGTTTAGGTTTTTTTGGGCTTGAGGATGCAGGGCTTGTCGAGCTGCAGGTGTTCCGAAGAAGCTTCAGAGTCAAAGTCTTTGAAACCTAAAGTTTTCAGTCTCTGTGCCTTCAGTCGGCTGAACTTGGATGGAGGATCATGCCCAGAGATTCCACCCTAAACCCTACATCTTAGATGTTACAAACTCGAGGCTTTCGGGGCTTCGGCTGGTTCGGCAACGCAGTTTGGTGGCTTCCGGGGTTTTAGGGCTTCGCGGGCTTTGGGGGGGGGCACGGGGGCTTTCATGTCTCGCTTTTTGTTTCAAACATGGCTTTTATGGGTGTTTGGCGTTTGGCGTTTAGGTGTCAGCGTTTTAGGTTTTGAAGGGTTTGGGATGCTTGAGGGTCTTCGGGTTTCATGGGCTTAGGGTTGTAGGGCTCTGGGTTTTGAGGGGGCCGCCAGGTACGGCATGCCTGCACTCCGAATGGCCCACGCCCCAGCTGAACGGGGTTCGGGTTTGGGGTTTAGGGTTTAGGGTTTGGGGTTTGGGGTTTGGGGTTTAGGGTTTAGGGTTTAGGGGTTCGGGTGAAGGAAGGCTGAAGGATGGCTCAGCTCAGGGTGAAGCCCGCGACCACCAAGCCCTCCACCCTAAACCCCAAACCCTAAACCCTAATGTAGGAAGCCCAAACCCTGAACCCCAAATCCTAAACCATAAACTTCCCTCAAGCCCAAACCCTAAACCCTGAACCCAAAACCCTAAACCCCAAACCCCAAACCCCAAACCCTAAACCCTAAGCCCCAAACCCAAACCCCTAAACTGAACCCCAAATCCCAAACCCCAAACCCCAAACCCCAAGCCCCAAGCCCCAAACCCCAAACCCCAAACCCCAAACCCCAAACCCCAAGCCCCAAATCCCAAGCCCCCAACCCGCAAACCCAAACCCCAACCCCCCCCAAGCCCCAATCCCCCAACCCCACCCCCACCCCAACCCAAAACCCAAACCCCAACCCCAACCCCAAACCCTAAGACCCCCCCAACCCCACCCCAACCAACCCAAACCCCAAACCCCAAACCCCAAACCCCAACCCCAAACCCCCAAACCCCAACCCCCAACCCCAAACCCCAAACCCCAAACACCAACCCCAAACCCCCAACCCAACCCAACCCCCAACCCCCAACCCCCAAACCCCCAAGCCCCAAGCCCCAACCCCAACCCAAACCCCAAACCACCCCAAACCCCAAACCCCAAACCCCAACCCTAAACTGAACCCCAAACCCCAAACCCCAAACCCCAAACCCCAAACCCCAAACCCCAACCCAAACCCAAACCCCCAACCCCAAACCCCAAAAACCCCAAACCCCAAACCCCAAACCCCCCCAAACCCCAACCCCAAAAACCCCAAACCCCAAACCCCAAACCCCAAACCCCAAACCCAAACCCCCAAACCCAAACCCACAAACCCCAAACCCCAAACCTCAAACCCCAAACCCCAAACCCCAAACCCCAAACCCCAAACCCTAAACCCTAAACCCCAAACCCCAAACCCTAAACCCCAAACCCCAAACCCTAAACCCTAAACCCTAAACCCCAAACCCGAAACCCCAAACCCTAAACCCTAAACCCTAAACCCTAACCCTTCAATCCCAAGGCCTCAATCTCCAAGTTCCCAGTGCTTTACATCGGCACGCACGACTCCATCGACCTGGGGGAGGAGTCCCTTGTGCTTGAGGGTTTGGGGTTTGGGGTTTAGGGTTTGGGGTTTAGGCTTTGGGGTTGAGGGTTTGGGGTTTAGGTTTAGGGTTTGGGGTTTCGGGTCTGGGGTTTAGGGTTTAGGGTTAATATAGCCGTAGTAGAGTAGGGTGGACAAATGCGATGAGGTGTAAGGTTGTGGGCCTTGGTGTTTAGGGGTTTGAGCGTCCTCAGAGCCCTTGGGACTGCTACTGAAGCCGCAGGGTTGCTTTCGGAGGAAGCCTTGAAGTGTCCTTGGCGGTTTAGGGTTTAGGGTTTAGGGTTTAGGGTTTAGGGTTTAGGATCAACCTTAAGAAGACCCTCAAGAACCCCCTTGCGATGCTACGATTTCTATCTTGACGGGTATGCTTTCTTTCGATCGGACATGTCTTCTGTTGCACAGTCCGCATACATCTTTGTCATAGTGGGGTAACATTTTGCATTTTTAAGGGTACTTAAACCCTATAGGAATAACATTTCAAAAACTTAATCTTATCCCAACCATGAATCAGTTCGAGACAAGCATGTGCGAGTCATTTGTGACAAACCTGTTCGGAGCCCATCTGTGCTCGACAGAAGACTAGCATTATATCACGGTTTAGGGTTTAGGGTTTAGGGTTTAAGGGTTTAGGGTTTAGGGTTTAGGGTTAAGGGGTTTAGGGTTTAGGGTTTAGGGTTTAGGGTTTGGGGACCCCTTAGAAGGGAACCCCTTCTTAACCCTCTTCTGGCTCTCTTCAACAGGGACCTTATTCAGAGGGTCCATTTCCCCAAGGTTTCTCCCCCTAATGATTAGGGGGAGAAACCTTGGAGAAATGGACCCTCTGAATAAGGTCCCTGGGGCCCCTAATCCTATCCCCTAAATGTACCCATGGGTGAAACTTGCTCTCGCTGGCAAAGACAGACCGGACTTTGTCTCCGCTCCCCGACCCGCAACATGTTCTAGCGCCTAGATTTAATGGGGGTTTCCGAAATGAGGGGTACCCTTTTTTCGGGATCCCTTTTAAGGGGATTCTCTTCTATTTGGGGTAGAAAATTGGGGTCCTTGATCTGATTGGATGGCAATTCGTTGTCGTGGTCCCGCCTCTCTTGGTGTCTTGGCCCAGGCAGGACAGGAATCTGGTTATATACTGGAGTATACCAGAGAGTATACAAGAGAGTATACTAGATAGCATACCAGATAGTTTGCTATATTACTTTATGCTACTTACTGTAGTACAGTGTAATCATATACTGTATTTTGTATTGTGCACTAAGCCATGCTGAAACCAATGATGCAAACGCTTGGTGTCCCGAGGCAGCTGTTTGTTACCCAGGGTCTGGAGGAATTGCTCACGGTTGCAGATGTAGTGCAAGTGTCACGAGCATCTCCTGAATTGCTAGAAACTCAGAAGCCCCACGCCCCGACGCTGGCCTTTGCGTGTGCTTGGCGAGAGTTTGGTCCAGATAGAACCTGCATCAGAGACTGACGGCCAGTGTGTGAATCATTTCTGCTTACAGCCCAGCGCTGCTGCTTGAATGAGACCTTTCTAGATAACAGGGTCTCCTTCAAGCACACGCTGTACGACGATGTTGCGGACAACTTCTTGCAGCCACTTCCATGGACCTTCAAGCCAGACTCCCTCGAACCATTCATCAACTTCTTGTGGCTACAGTTTTTGGCCGAGCCTTCGAGGAGCGGCATTCGCCGCGGCACTTTTGTAGAAATGATTGGGAATCCGGGCAGCTCAAAGAAGATGGGGCAGCCTGTGGCAATCATTGCCTTGGATGCCACATACTGCGAGGGCGGGTCCATGGACGAAAACCTCAACCTGGCCGCCCTGTTGCTGCTGGATGATGGCGATGTGGCCTTGACATTGGCGTGGGCACATGAGATCCAAGAGAATGAGTGTTTTTTCGGGATCGTGCTGGTTGGCCATGGGATAGCCGAGTTGATGGATCACGCGACCTCCATGTTCAAAGCACCTTTAGCTGGAAGGAAGAGCGGCTGCAATGGTTCGGCTTCGACATGTCGGTGCCGTACTCTTTCGAGACAGGGATCTTGGAGACACATCCAGGTAAGTCCGGTGGGTTTCTAGACTTGCAAGAGTTTGTGGAGTTTATGCATGCCCTGCATCCCGGGTTCGTGCCGCAACACCGGGGCCTGAACCCAATGTCCTGGCATGCGCGAGAAGCTGCCAGGGCACAAGCCAGCTAAGACACACCACTTTGCAGGCTTGCGCAGACCGCTTTCCAAAAGGTTGCCTGAATGCAGCATGGCCGCTCTCGCCGAGGCAGCTGCCTTGTCCAGAAGCAAGCCATCCGTCTCTGCTTCGAATCGCGAGAGTTGAGATTGATTGGGGCCTCGGGGTTTGCAACAGTGCAGGCTTCTGCGTAAGGGTCGGATCTTCGGGGAGGTGCACGGGTTCTGACTTTCGCATGTTGCCAGAGGGGGTGTTTCTTGAGCAAAGAGCTTCTAGGGTCTAGGGGTCTTGTTCAGTTCGTCGTATCCAACGCGCAAGCCGAAAGCCAGGGCTTGAACCCTGAGCCCCCAAACGTTGAACCCTTAAACCCAGCGACCTCCCTCCCCCCAAGTCCCGTCCCCTCCCCCCCCCCTCCAAAAAAAACAAAAACACACCAAAATTCCCAAACCCTAAACCCTAAACCCTAAACCCTAAACCCTAAACCCCAAACCCCAAACCCTAAACCCTAAACCCCAAACCCGAAGCCCCAAGATGCAAAGTCTCGCACCCTGCGGAGGACGGCCCGACGCACCAGCCCGTTGAGGTCTTGCCGCAGCTGCGCGCCATGCCGGGGTCTGAGGGTTTGGGGTTTAGGGTTTGGGGTTTAGGCTTAGGGTTTGGGGTTTAGGGTTTAGGGTTTAGGCTTAGGGTTTGGGGTTTAGGGTTTGGGGTTTAGGGTTTAGGGTTTAGGGGGTCTCGAGGTGTAGGTCGAGGGTCCGAGGGTTTGCCATTTCGTGCCCGAGTTGGGCCTTGAACGCTGAACCCAAGCCCCGAACCCTTTAACTTCCGCACGCTCGGCCCCTAAACCCCTGAACCCCTAAGGCCCTAAAGCAAAAAAACGCCCCAAAGCCCTAAAGTCCTGAATCTCTAGTCTAGGTACGCCCTTGGGATATCTTATATTTTCCCTTATTGGGTTTAAGAGGATCATATTTAGGGTTTAGGGTTTAGGGTTTAGGGTTTAGGGTTTGGGGAATAGGGAATATTTTTCAGAGGCTTTTTAAGGGCCATTCTTAGTCATTTTTTCAGGCCCAACTTCCTCGTGGTCCGCCCCGCGGACGTGGAGGAGGCAGGACCGGTCTAGGGTTTAGGGTTTAGGGTTTAGGGTTTAGGGTTTAGGGTTTAGGGTTTAGGGTTTAGGGTTTAGGGTTTAGGGTTTAGGGTTTAGGGTTTGGTTTAGGGTTTAGGGTTCCCATCCGGAGGTTCACTTTGCCTGGTGGTTGGGGTTGTGGCATTCGAGGTTGCCCAAAACCCCCAGACCCCAACACCCCTAGACGCTACACCCTTAAGCCCTAAACCCTAGACCCTAGACCCTAAGCCCTAACCCCTAACCCCTAGCCCCTAGCCCTAGCCCCCAGCCCCTAGCCCCTAACCCCTAGCCCCTAGCCCCTAGCCCCTAGCCCCTGGCCCCTAGCCCCTAGCCCCTAGCTAGCCCCTACTCAACAACCCGAGTTTCGGATTCAGGTCTGGGAGGTGAGCTGGGAGTTGACCTCTGACCTGTGTCCCCTTACATGCCCCCCCCCCCCCCAGGTGCCTCAATAATTTTAATAGGGTGTTGGGGGTTATTATAAGATAAAGACAAAGGACCACAAGGGAATAGCACCAGTAATTATTCCGACCCACATATTCGAATCCAGCAGAGCACCCCCTAAAGGGGATTAGGGTTTTTGCAGAGGGGTTTAAGGTTCGGGTCTTCGGGTTCAGGGTGTTTTTCGGAGACCCCCCCCGTGCCTCAAAACCCAAATCCCCTAAAAGCCCAAACCCTAAACCCCAAACGCCTAAACCAGAAACCCGCAACAGGAAGCTCTTGGACAGAGCCCTCTGACGTCTGTAGCCCTAGCCACCTCTGAAAACAACCCTAAACTCCAAACCCTGCCAAGAAGCCTCAAGCCCTGAGCCTAAACCCCAAAACCCTAATGCTTAAACCCTAAAGCCTCAACCCTAAACCCTCAACCTTATAGCCTAAGCCTTAAACCCTCTCTGCCTTGCCAGGTGGTAGGAGCTTTCCGTGTTTTTGCCGAGCAGTACACCGGCCATCGCGAGTGCTGGCCTTAACAGGGAAGAATGTAGGGTTTCGGGAGTTTGGGGTTTAAAGGGGTTTGGGGTTTCGGGGTTGAGTTTGGGGTACAGTCTGAGCATGCCGGTTCCTGAGCTACACTTCAGTGAGCAACTCAGCGACGCTGAACCCGCCTCGCCCTCCCTGAGCCTCAAACCCCACAACACCTAAACTCCAGCCGCCGAACCCCCCTAACCCCTCTTACACCCGCAAACCCCATCCCTGAGCATGTTCTTCAGAGGGTGGAACCCTGAACCCTAAACCCTAAACCCTAAACCCTCAACCCTAAACCCTAAACCCTAGACCCTAAACCCTCAACCCTAAACCCTAAACCCTGAACCCTAGATCCGAAACCCTAGACCCTAGACCCTAAACCCTAAAACCCTAAACCCAAAACCCAAAACCCTAGACCCTAGACCCTAAACCCTAAACCCTAAACCCTAAACCCCAAACCCCCAACCCCAAACCCTGAACCCTAAACCCTAAACCCCCCCCAATTCCCCCCCAACCCAGTGTGGAGCAGTACATCGACCCCAAGCCTCTGAAGCGCCGCCCTGCCGCTGGGATGCAGGGAGTTTAGGGTTTCAGGGTTTAGGGTTGTTTAGGGTTGTTTAGGGTTGTTTAGGGTTGTTTAGGGTTGTTTAGGGTTGTTTAGGGTTGTTTAGGGTTGTTTAGGGTTGTTTAGGGTTGTTTAGGGTTGTTTAGGGTTGTTTAGGGTTTTTTAGGGTTGTTTAGGGTTGTTTAGGGTTGTTTAGGGTTGTTTAGGGTTGTTTAGGGTTGTTTAGGGTTGTTTAGGGTTGTTTAGGGTTGTTTAGGGTTGTTTAGGGTTGTTTAGGGTTGCTTAGGGTTGCTTAGGGTTGTTTAGGGTTGTTTAGGGTTGTTTAGGGTTGTTTAGGGTTGCTTAGGGTTGCTTAGGGTTGTTTAGGGTTGTTTAGGGTTGTTCAGGGTTGTTTAGGGTTGTTTAGGGTTGCTTAGGGTTGTTTAGGGTTGTTTAGGGTTTCCGGTTTAGGGTTTGGGAGTCTCAGGGTTGTTTAGGGTTTAGGGTTGCTTGAAGTTTTGGGGTTGTTTAGGGTTTAGGGCTTTGGGGTTGTTTTAGGGTTTCAGGTTTCAGAATTTCTGAGGGGTTTAAAAGCAATTCACGGCTTTTTATGTTTGGATCTGTTCCAGGCTTTTGGCGTTGTTTAGGGTCGAGGGTTGTTCGTTGAGTGCGCAGAGCTCCTTCTGTTTGTGTTGGGGCGGGGGACCCTAAACCCTAAACCCTAAACCCTAAATCCTAAACCCTAAACCCTAAACCCTAAACCCTAAACCCTGAACCCTGAACCCTAAACCTTGTTACAAATCCTGCGGTCCGGCTAGTTTCGTTGTTTGCTCTTGTCAAGGCGACGTGAAGTTTAAACGGGGCTAGAAGCCCTAAACCCTAAACTCTAAACTCTAAACCCTAAACCCTAAACCCTAAACCCTAAACAATAAACCCCAAACCCTAAGCCCTAAGCCCTAAACCCTAAACCCTAAACCCTAAGCCCTAAGCCCTAAACCCTAAACTCTAAACCCTAAACCCTAAACCCTAAACCCTAAACCCTAAACCCTAAGCCCTAAACCCTAAACCCTAAACCCTAAACCCTAAACCCTAAACCCTAAACCCTAACCCTTACCTTGGGGGCCTCCTCGGGGCTCCCAGGTCTTCATCATGACCTCGCGGGGGGAGCTCGGCCTTCCCTACAAAAGCACCCTGGCCGCAACTTTCCGCGATGGAAACCTCGGCGTTTAGGGTTCAGGGCTAGGGTTTAGGGTTTAGGGTTCAGGGTTCAGGGTTTAGGGTTTAGGCTTTAGGGTTTAGGGTTCTGGGTTTAGGGTTTTTCGGGTTTCGGGCTTACGGTTTAGGCCTGAAAATTGAAAAGCCAACGAACCCTCCAAAGCCCACGCCCTGCGCCTCGCGCCTCTGGGAGGAAGGCGCGGGCTTCAGTTGGCAGAAAGCCCCAAAGACTCAGCCTCAATCTACACCCTAAGCCCTAAACCCTGAACCCCAAACCCTAAACCCTAAACCCTGAACCCTGAACCCTAAACCCTAAACCCTAAACCCTAAACCCTAAACCCTAAACCCTAAACCCTAAACCCTAAACCCTAAACCCTAAACCCTAAACCCTAAACCCAAACCCCAAACCCCTAATCCCCTGAGCCGCACTGGGAGGCAATGCCCCGCTGAAGGGCCGCGATGGGGTCCTGAGAGGCCACTCTTTTGTAGCAAAGGCTTTGGGGTTTAGGGTTCAGGGTTTTAGGGTTTCAGGGTTTTTGGGTTTCAGGGTTTAGGGTTCGGGGTTTTAGGGTTTCAGGGTTTTTGGGTTTCAGGGTTTAGGGTTCGGGGTTTTCGGGTTTCAGGGTTTTTGGGTTCAGGGTTTTAGGGTTTCAGGGTTTTAGGGTTTTTCGGTTGTTTCTTTATTCTTTTTCCTACTCTACTCTTGTTATTATTGTTGTTATTCTTATTGTTTGTTATTGTTGATTAAGTTTTTGTGGCAACAGTTGACTGCAAGGGCCGTTGGCTCTGAAGCCCCCCAGGTTATAGTTTTTTTTGGGATTTGGGGTTTAGGGTTCAGGGTTTTATGCTTTTTGGCATAGGGGAACAGTTTTTTTTTTTGTTTTTTTTTTTAGGGGGGGGGGGAGTCATGGCTTTTAGGGGTTAGGATATGTCATTTTTTGGGTTTCAGGGTCTTGGGGTTTTGTTGTCTTGAGGTTTCAGGGGCCTCGGGGGTGGATTTGAGAAGAGCCCCCCTCTGTTGTCGCATCCATTCCCCGAAAGTAGGCTCCCAACCCTAATCCTAAACCCTAAAGCCTAAGCCCTAAGCCCTATAAACCCGAAGCCCTAAGCCCTACTAAGCCCTAAGCCCTAAGCCCTAAGCCCTAAGCCCTAAACCCTAAACCCTAAACCCTAACCCCAGAAAACCCCTCAAGCCCAAGAAGAGGAGCCTACGTGGTACATGACTGCCACGACACGCACACGGCGCAGCTGACAACCTCCCAGCTGCCGGACATCATTCTCATAGGTCGGCCGGTAGCAGGTGTTGAAGCTAAGCCCTAAACCCTAAACCCTAAACCCTAAACCCTAAACCCTAAACCCCAAACCCTAAACCCTAAACCCTAAACCCTAAACCCCTAAACCCCTAAACCCCTAAACCCCTAAACCCCTAAACCCCTAAACCCTAAACCCTAAACCCTAAACCCCTAAACCCCTAAACCCCTAAACCCCTAAACCCCTAAACCCCTAAACCCCTAAACCCCTAAAACCCTAAACCCAACCCTAAACCCTAACCCTAAACCCTAGCCCTAAACCCCTAACCCCTAAACCCTAAACCCTAAACCCCTAAACCCTAACCCCTAAACCCCTAAACCCCTAACCCTAACCCCTAAAACCCCTAAACCCCTACACCCCTAAACCCCTAAACCCCTAAACCCCTAAACCCCTAAACCCCTAAACCCCTAACCCCTAACCCCCTAAACCCCTAAACCCCTAAACCCCTAAACCCCTAAACCCCTAAACCCCTAAACCCCTAAACCCCTAAACCCCTAAACCCCTAAACCCTAAACCCTACACCTTTCTTGAATGAAGCCCCTAGAGGTTCCACAGTGTTTGGTTGCGTGTTGAGTTTCGGTTTCTAGTGTAAATGCCTGGAACCGCAGATCCCGAGCTTGCCTTTTGTGGTTTGAGATCCAGGGGTGTGCAGGGTTCAGGTTTGGGGTTCAGGGTTCAGGGTTCAGGGTTGAGGTTTAGAGTTGAGGCTTAGGGTTTAGGGTTTAGGGTTTAGGGTTTCGGGGGTTTTGTTTCTGGAGGGTGCAAGGGCTCAAGGGTTTACGTTTCTTGGGTTCTTGAGGGCTGTGTTACCAGGCCTTGGGCCTCCAAACCCCACACACCCGACCCTAAATCCTAAACCCGAAGCCCGAAACCCTAAACCCTAAACCCTAAACCCTAAACCCTTGGGTTTCGGTCCACGCCCTTTTTGGAACCGGACCCTGGAGCGGCTGTGGGGGAGAACAGGCCCGCAGAGACTTCCATGACTGCTTCTGGCATCTGCTTGGGGTTTAGGGTTCAGGGTTTAGGGTCTGATGCCATCTGTGTGTGCTAGCTGCACATACTTGGAGGTACACGTCTGCCAATAACCTACGTAGAGGACTGATACGTGCAGCAACATTGGGGTTATAAGTACCCTGAACCTCCAAGTAGGTGCACTTAGCTGACCCAGCTGCTAGAACACTGCAACGGGCACTGAGCAACTCAATGCCGGGGATGCGCTTCATAAATGGACTGCACCGCAAGGTGTTGGGAAGCTCGCGTGCCGCATGAGTTTGAGGCTCTGACGATGCGGGCGGGCTGCTACAGGGCCTGTGCTTCCGGGTCGCCGGGTCCGCCGTGAGCTACGAACAGGCATGGTTCAGTGCGAGATGAACAAAGTTGAAGGTTTAGGGTTCAGGGTTTAGGGTTTAGGGTTTAGGGTTTAGGGTGAGCCGGGAACAGCACGGTACATCAATCCGACGAGGGTCCTCGGAACAAGACCTGCCTAAGCCCGAAGCCCTAAGCCCTAAGCCCTAAACCCTAATCCCCAAACCCTAAACCCCAAACCCTAGACCCTAAACCCCAAACCCCAGGACCCCTCACCTTTCTTGGAAAGCCCCTCCAACTGGCTCTGCCGGCCCCTTGAGGCAGCGGCCAGGATGTGGCGCTGGTCATGGAGACGAAGGACGGAGCTTTGACGCCTTGACGTCTAAGTCTCGGTCTCTATGGGGGCTTTCAGGAGGCCCCTTTTTTGCGGGGCGGAAGGACACTTCGGAAAGAGGGGGTCTAGGGTTTAGGGTTTAGGGTTTAGGGTTTAGGGGGTGTAAGGACTCAAAGGGTTTGAGCCTCAGCGCTGGACCCGAAACTGCAGCAAGGGCTGGAAGTTGGGGTATCAACATTCTCCCCGTATGTCCCCTGCAGAATCACAATGTCTGCAAGGGGCTTAAGTACCCATTCAAATTCAAAAGGTGACCCTAAACCCTAAACCCTAAACCCTAAACAACCCTAAACCCTAAATCCTAAACCCTAAACCCCACACCCTAAACCCTACACCCTTAGCCCCAAACCCTATGTTACGCCTCGGATCTGTGGCGTTCTCCTAGATTTTTTCCTTAAATCGAAACATCGGAAGACGACAGAACCCGATCTCCAAAGTCCCAAGGTCCAGGATTTGGGGTTTGGGGTTCCGAAGTTGAAGTTAGGGTTTAGGGTTTAGGGTTTAGGGTTTAGGGTTTAGGGTTTAGGGTTTAGGGTTTAGGGTTTAGGGTTTAGGGTCTAGGGTTTAGGGTTTAGGGTTTGGGGTTTGGGGTTCAGGGTTCCTAAACCCAAGCTCCCAAAGCCCTAAACCTGGGAAACGCCGGGATCTGTCGGCCCGGGATCAGGCTCTCCTTCTGCAGTGGTCGCGGAAGGTGAACCAGCAGCTGTCAGGACTCTCCTCCTTCTATCGCCCCCTTAGTGTCTTTATCTATGTTTTTAGGGTTTAGGGTTTAGGGTTTAGGGTTTAGGGTTTAGGGTGAAAGCCCAAGGGAATATGAAACATTTTGTTTTGCGAAGGTTCTAAGGGGAGTATAGCCTTTGGGCTTGGGGGGTTTGGGGTCGAGGCTTGGGGTTCTGGGTCCGGGTTCAGGGTTTTAGGGTTTTAGGGTTAGGGTTAGGGTTTTTGGGTGTAGAGTTTAGGGCCCTTGGGGCTTAAGATTCAGGCCATGTAGGCACCATCCGAGCCCTGAAAGGACTTCAAAACCTTAAACCCTAAACCCTAAACCCTACACCCAAAGCCCAAAACCCTTAACCCTTAACCCGAAATCCAACAACATGTCAGAAACCCCTGGCCCTGAGCCCTAAGCCCTAAACCTGAAACCCTAAACCCTAAAACCCTAAAACCCTAAACCCTAAACCCTAAACCCTAAACCCCAAACCCCCCAAACCCTAAGCCATGTCAAAACTTTCCCTCAGCCCGGCAAGCTGCAAGCTCCAAGCCCCCCTAGGCCTAGCTAAACCCCCGCTGCACCTGAACTTAGTAGTAGAGTAGGTAACCTTTAACCTTTTTGGGTCAATATATTCCCCTTAGATTCCCAAAGGTTAACCTTTAAAACCCCTACTGGACAACTGAGTGAACAGAGCCGGAAGCGCTCCCTCCAGGCTCTCTTTATCTCGCTTCTCCCTGCCCTGCCTCTTCTTCTGCTGTTTTTGTTGTTCGCTCTCTCTCTCTCTCTCTTTCTCTTTCTTTCTCTTTCTTTCTTTCTCTTTCTTTCCTTCTTTCCTTCCTTATTTTTATTTTTTATTTTTCTCTTTCTCTCTCTCTCTCTCTTTCTCTCTCTCTCCCTCTCTTGCGCTTTCTCTTTTGTTTCAGCCGACATCCTCAGCTCCAAGCCCTGTCTCTTATTGTGAGGAGCCTTCGACGGCTTCCCTCCGGCGAAATGGGAGAATCAGGCACTGCTGAAGGCACACCTCGGCTTGTTTGTTAGGGTTTAGGGTTTAGGGTTTAGGGTTTAGGGTTTAGGGTTTAGGGTTTAGGGTTTAGGGTTTAGGGTTCAGGGTTTAGGGTTTAGGGTTTAGGGTTTAGGGTTTAGGGGTTAGGGGTTAGGGTTTAGGGTTTAGGGTTTAGGGTTTAGGGTTTAGGGGTTAGGGTTTAGGGTTTAGGGTTTAGGGTTTAGAAGTTGAGTGTTCCAGGGTAAAAGGTTTTACGGTGAGGAGCCTAGGGCTTGAGAGTTTCGCGGGCTTCGGCCATTGTTTTGTGAGGCGTCTTGGTCTTTTGTCCCCCCTATACTAACTTAGGTTTAGGGTTTAGGGTTTAGGGTTTAGGGTTTAGGGTTTAGGGTGTAGGGTTTAGGGTTTAGGGTTTAGGGTTGCTTGGTAGCCCAGTGGTGCCCCTTTTCCCTTTTTTTGGGTTCAAGGTTCCCTGAAAAGCAAGCAACCCCAAAAAGGGTGCCCTTACTTGAATATGGTTGCTGGGCTGCCGGGTGTTTCTTTGCTAGTCTACGGTTTGGAAGAGAGTTTTTGTGCCAAAGGGTGTTCCTTCTTGATCGGGCCTGCAGCAGAGGCTGAGAACTCTCTAAGGCTTTGGACAGAAAGAAGAGCTTTCGGGGTTTAGTATAGGAGCCTTCATCGTTAGTATAGGATTTTGGGGGGTAGTTATAGTATAGAAAGGGAGGACCATAAGGGCATGCTGTTAGTAACTACTCCGGCCCCCTGTAATAGGGTTTCGGGTTTGAGGCAAAAAGGTTTCCTAAGGCCTCTTCGACCCAGGTCCGAGTCGTCTCCATGCCCTGCTGGGAGATCTTCGATGAGCAGGATCAGGATTACCAGGACATGTAAGCCCCCCAAGCCCTGAGCCCTCAACCCTAAACCCCAAACGCGAAGCCCTAAGCCCTAAACCCTGAACCCCAACGGTTTTTTAAAGCCCTCAACCATAGACCCTATGTCCCTAGCCCGAAAGCCCCCTAGCAGCCACATTGAAACCCCCTAAGCCCGAAGCCCTCAACCCCAACCCCCAAACCCCCCGCCCCCCAAGCCCCTCGATCAGCGAGTTCCCCCCAGAACCCTAAACCCTAAACCCTAAACCCTAAACCCTAAACCCTAAACCCTAAACCCCAAACCCTAAACCCTAAACCCTAAACCCTAAACCCTAACCCCTGACCCCTGAACCCCAAACCCTAAATCCCTCGGAGAGAAAGTGGCCAAGCCCGGGCTTGAGCCGAGCCGTTCGGTCCGTAGACCTTCCACTTACTCCAGGGTTTAGGGTTTAGGGTTTAGGGTTTAGGGTTTGGGGTTCAGGGTTTGTGGTGTAGGCAGTTCCCTCAACTCTTGAAGGGACGGTGTGGGGCTCCCTGGGCCCTAAGCCCCTGAACCCCCAGGATTCGGTGCTTCTCTCCAACTACAACGACATCCTTCGCATCTACGTGGAGAAGGCTTCCAGTGTTTAGGGTTTAGGGTTAAGGGTTCCGCATGTTTCAAGAAGACTTTCAGCCTTGTTTGGGGTAACCTTGAGTCCTCATCACTAACCCCTAAACCCTGAACATTCACCCTGTGAATTCCTAGGGGCCTGGGTACAACCTTGTGTTGGGTTGTGTACCATAAGATCCCAAGCAGGGAGCTCACATTTTTGCTTAGCAAGCTCTGGAATGCTTCTCATCGCCCTAAGCCCCAAAAGGGCCCGAAGCCCTAAAGCAGAACTCAGCCCTCAGTGTACTCTCATTTTAGTGGGGTCTCTCGGAAAAATGCCGAAAGTGGGGCCCGGAGCCACGTCCTACGTGTAAGTGTAGGTCATTCAGCCCTAGTGTAAACCCTAAAACCTAAGCCCTAAGCGGCCCCAAACCCTGAACCCTAAACCTAAACCCAGACCCAAAGCTGCATGTCTCAATCGGGTTTAGGGTTGTGTGTTCAGGGCTGAACACTGAACACCCCTCGCACCTGACCCAGGCCGCCACAAAGAACACTGGGCACGTGCCTTGCTGCATTACTGGTCAGGGCTTTTCACGCAAGACTCGTCTTGGTAGTGATCAAACCTCCTATACGCCCTCAAGGCTCAACCCCAAACCCCTGAAACGCCTAGACCCCTAAAACCCAAACCCTAAACCCCTAAACCCCAATCCCCTAAACACCTAAGCACCTAAACCCCTTTTCCGCTGTCAACGCTAGATCCGACGTGGGTTCCGGTTCCGCCCTTTTGGGTCTTCGGACCTGTCTCTGCAAGACTCCAGCGGGTGAAGGTTTAGGGTTTTCGGGTTTAGGGTTAGGGTTTAGGGTTCAGGAAGCCTTTCACCCTAAAAAGGGTTCAGGGTCTAGATAATGGGCAATCCTGGATTCCTGAAGTTATGAAGAGGGAGCCTAAGATGATTGAGGCGCCGTTCCTGAGTTTGTGCCGTGAAACCCTGAACCCTAAACCGTAAACCGTAAACCGTACACCCTACACCCTAAACCCTAAACCCTAAACCCTAAACCCTAAACCCTAAACCCTAAACCCTAAACCCTAAACCGTAAACCCTGAACCCTAAACCCTAAACCCTAAACCCTAAACCCTAAACCCTAAACCCTAAACCCTAAACCCTAAACCCTTAAACCTAAACCCTCAACCCTCAACCCTCAACCCTCAACCCTCAACCCTCAACCCTCAACCCTCAACCCTAAACCCTAAACCCTACACCCTAAACCCTAAACCCTAAACCCTAAACCTCCAGGACAAGTATGCCCACTTCTCGATCCTGATGCCCTCCTATGGCCTGTCCGGGAAGGCGCGAGGGGAGGGGAGGTGTAGACCTATACTTGTGCAAAGGCACAGACACACAGACACTGCGAAACCCCTACCGTATAGCCTAAACCCTAAACCCTAAACCCTGAACCCTGAACCCTGAACCCTAAACCCTGAACCCTAAACCCTAAACCGTAAACCCTGAACCCTGAACCCTAAACCCTAAGCCCTAAGCCCTGAACCCTGAACCCTAAACCCTAAAGCTCGAGGCTCGTGAGGCCTCACCCGGCTGTCTCCTGTGGGCCCAGGGAGATGCATGTGGAACTGCAGACGGGGCCCTCAAAGTAATCAGGGGTGTAGGGTTTAGGGTTTAGGGTTTGGGGTTTAGGGTTTATGGTTTAGGGTTTAGGGCATGGGCTCAGCGGATCGTCTGGGAACGTGCGCCTGCAAGACGCGTCGGAGAGGTAAGCCACCAAACTCAAGGATTTGGGAGGCCGGCAGAGACCAACACTCTTTTACCCTAAGCCCCAAGCCCTAAACCCTAAACCCGATACCCTAACCCTAAACTAAGTGAGGGGTCGCTTCCGTCGAGCGACAGACCCCGAACGCTCGGCCGAGGGCCTTACAGCCCGAGCGCCCAAGCGAAAAGAGAAACGGAAAGGTGAGGGTTAAGCCTCACCGTCTGTCCTGGACAGGCCAAAGGACATCGGCCTTTTTTACGACAACGTCAGTACTCGGCTAAGGGATGGCCGGCACCCAGACCACCTTTAGCGTAGCTAAAGTATAACCCGCTTTGCTTCTGGACGTGGTTCAGGGTTTTGGGTTCAGGGTTTGCTGGGCCCCCCCTGCCGGGAGCCCCCTCCCGTTGCCCTATGACTTCACCGACCCCCCTTGATGGCGACCCTCCTGATCAAGCAGTGGTGCAGCGACCGTGCTGATGAAGCAGTGAAGCAGCGACCTTGCTGATCAAGCAGAGAAGCAGCGACCGTTTTAATCAAGCAGCGGCAGTGAAGCAGAAGTACACAGGTGTTCAGCTGAAAAGATGTAGTGCTGCCATGACCACATAGGGAACTACAGAGCCAATGTACGCTCAGGATCACACGCCGAGGCAAGCGTGCGCCAATGCAAAACTGTGTGGTCGAAACCGTGTTCTGTCACAATCTGGCTCGGAGTTGGTAGTTAGTGCTGCGTTCCGTTGGCGTGTTGCCATGCTTATGCTCATCATTGCTGGGACTGAGTTTCTAAGTCCACGCAGTCGCGTATGCAGGCCTTTGCAGCAAGTTGGGCTATGTGGAGACTTGCGTCAGCAATTGTGTCCAATTGATTTGCTGGCAAAATCAAGCATTTTGCACAGATATCAATCGTAATCTTGAGGAAAGGCCGGCAAATAATTTGTTGTTTCCATGGCGTTTGATCGTGAACTGTGTGCTTGCCTTAGTATTGTTCCTGCAGCTGTCGACCACCTCAGTCAGTGCCGCACGCCTTTTGCACGTGAGGATGTGGGGCCCTCCGCGTAGCAGCTCTAAGCCCCCAAAGCCTAAGCCTTACGGCCTTCAGTCGCTCCCAATCCCTCCCACTCCCATCCTGCCCCCTCCGCCTCCCTCCACCTCCGGGCTCCCACCCCTATCCCCTCTCCTCTTACCACCTCCTATCCCCCCTCCCCCAGCCCGAAGCTACGTTTATGCTCCGTTCACGCCCCCGGCCCCTGCCCACCTGCTCCCATCCTGGGCCCCCTACTCCACTCTATCACCCACCGAAGTTTTGTGAGAAGGAAGTTTGTTCCACATACCATCACATACCTGCCAAAGGGCTGTAAGTGGTGGTGGGGTCTTGGTTTTCTGCGGTTGCAGCAAGCAAACGCAGCCTCAGATCGAACGCAGGGTGACAAAACGGGACTTCTGTCCTAGACGTAAGCACAAAGGCATCAGCTCCAGTTGCAAGGCCGGTGTGTGCGACTTCGTTAACCTCATTTTATCTTGGCTCCGCTCATGCTTTGCAGGCAGGTGCTTTGCAGTCTCACCTCCGTTTGGTGGTATGTGGGGTCCCTGCCAAGGGGAAGAACCTTGAAGGTGCCTTGTACGACGTGCGCTTCCAGGCTCTTCAAAAGACTTGCGGGCCTTTCTGTGTGATGGAGACGGTGTTGTGTACCTACCATAGCGTTGCTTGGCTTCAGGTTGGGCAACTCCTGGTGCACTTTGCTGAGATAGCTCAGGCTGTTCCTTGTGAGCGCTTGTCATCGCCAAAAGAAGTGCGCTGCTGATCGTAGGCTTGTCCAACTCCAGAGCAGGCCCCGGCCCAGCTTCATGAAGTTCCAGAGCGATTGGTTGAATGCATACTTAAGGCCCTGTCTTCGATTTATGGCACGGGGCATAGTTGGGCCGAGCTCAAACCTGTGCCCGGAGACACTTGAAGACGTTGCCTAGGCCGCTGCTTGTTGTTGCGTCGACGACCAACAACAACCTCAGCCTTTCATGGCATGACTGCTATTAGAGTTGTTGGTGGTGAGGCTTTTGGTACATAGCAATGGCCAACCCTATTCCCTTGCTTATTCGTGGATTGGCAAGGACCCTCAGCCCAGCACATGTGAGCCCGCCGCTATGCCTGAGGTGGGCCTTTGCACTGACTTTGCGTGCTTGAGAGCCCTTCCAAAATGGTACTTGGCAGGAAACCTCACCGATGGCTGTGGCATCAGACGAGGCACGCATTTCTATTTATATATATGTATATACATATATAGTTTGTTTGCTTCTTGATGTGTTTTTGTAGTGTTTGTTGACCACGAAATCGAGTCGTGAGGCTCTGAATCCGCTGGTGCCTGTGATGCTTCATATCTACGAGCCTTAGTTGATGGAGATCTTAGAAGTTACTGAGACAGAGAAGCCATGTCGTGAACGGTTTCAAGCAAGCGTGCTTCAACACTGAACCGAGGATTTACACGATTGCTGCTTCATCAGCTTGTTGAACAACTTGCTGTGGCTTGTGAACATGGGACTGTACCACACAGGAGTGGAGGTTTACGGTCGCGAATATTATTTTGCGAGTGTGTGCACCTCGCGGAGCTCCTCATCACCCTGGCGGCTTGGCAGGCCGGTTACTCAATGGGTCCCGGGCAAGGGCACTCCCGGACCAAGGGCCCCTTGCCAAGGGCCGGCCAAGGCTCCCCGACCAAGGGCCTCCAGGCCCAAGCACGCCCGAGCCATGGGAGGGCTGCCTTTCCGCAGCCCAGAATGGTCCGGGCCTAGATCCCGCCAAGGGCCTCAGGGCCGCCCCCGTCAGGCCAAGGGCCTGCCCCCGAAAGGCCTGCCGGACCAAGGGCGCTGCTCGGCCGCGCAACCAAAGGGCCTCCGGGCCAAGGGGGCCGTACCATCCGTACCATCAATGAAAAATGTTTTTTTGATACTTGAGTTTACACCAGAAGCGCCAGGAAAGCCCAGGAAACCCCCAAGAGGCGCCAAGAGCAAGGCTTCAAAAGCAAGAAGGGGGGCCCCAAGAAAATGCTATTGGTTCACTATTGAAAACGATGGTTTTAGGCACCCCTGCCCGCAATGAAAATGTTATTTTTTAATGCTGAAATCGATGGTTTTGGGCACCCTCCATTCATTTCACCCCCAGGAAAGCCCCAGGAAGCCCCCAAATCAGCAAGGGCCTCTACGGGCCCTGACGTGCCGAAGGCCCGAAAAGGGCCGAGGCTACCCCGAACCTCATCTTAAACCCCAAACACCGCAAACCCTGCGAAGGCCTTCAAACAAATAAGGGCCTCTACGGGCCTTAGCGTGCCGAAGGCCCGAAAAGGGCCGAGGCTACCCCGAACCCCAGCTTAAACCCTAGCGATTGAAATGCTCATTGGCGAAAACAAGGCCCTGACACGCCGAAGGTCCGAACAGGGCCGAGGCTACCCTCGACTCCAGCTTAAACCCCAACACCAACTTCAAAAAAGCAAGCATCGGTGCACAAGAAAAAGTCCATAAACCCTAAACCCTAATAGAGTATAGTTTGGGTGGCCGGGGTGGGTTGACGGGCAACGCGAGCACGCGGCCCGGGGTGTTTCACACCTGAGCGCGCCCTCCCCTGACACACCCTAAACCCTAAACCCTAAACCCTAAACCCTAAACCCTAAACCCTAAACCCTAAACCCTAAACCCTAAACCCTAAACCCTAAACCCTAAACCCTAAACCCTAAACCCTAAACTTAGGGTTCAGGGTTTCGTGGTTAAGGGATGAGGGCTGAGGGCCCTGCAGCCCATGGGAGGCCAAAGACGTGGAGAAGATTTTGGAGTTCACCCCCGAGTTCGTGGCTGCCAAAGTCCCTTTGAGCACGAGTAAGGCAAACGGGGTTTTGGCTTCAGGGTTTAGGGTTTAGGGTTTCGGGTTTAGGGTTTGGGGTTTGGGGTTTAGGGTTTCGGGTTTAGGGTGTAGGGTTGAAACTCCTGAGCCCTCAATCCCAAACCCTAAGCTCTACACACCAAGCACCCCCAGAAGGGTGCATCTGTGTATGGGGGGGGGGGGCCCTGTAGAACAACTACAAGATGTGGCAGGACCTTTGTGTTCATGTAGGGTTTGAAGATGTCCTGAAGTTGTTGGGCGAAGGGTTTTACTGTTCAGGGGCTTAAGTGCTTCTGTAGGCTAGTAAAGGTTTTCATGCTGTTGTCTCATTGTGACCGGGGGGTTTCAAGGGGTCAGGGATGAAGGGCTTTAGAATTTAGGGCTACTACTTCGGGCTTGAGCGATGAAGCAAACCCTAAACCCTAAACCCTAAACCCTAAACCCTAAACCCTAAACCCTAAACCCTAAACCCTAAACCCTAAACCCTAAACCCTAAACCCTAAAAGGAACCTGAGGCCTGGAACTTAAACACTAAACCCCAGAACCCTCAAACCGGAAACCCTACAGGCCTCAATCCCCCAAACCCTTAAGCCCCAACCCCTCAAAACCCTCAGGCCCCACACCCCAAATGCCCTGAAGCCCGGAAGCCCTACACCCTCAAGACTCTCAAAACCCTCAAACCCCCCAAGCCCTAAGCACCCTAAACCCTCAAACCCAAAACGCCCCCAAAGCTTGCACCCCAAACCTTGAACCCTAAACCCTAAACCCCAAACCCTAAACCCCAACCCCCAAACCCCAAACCCCTAAAATTCCTGAAGACCCAGGTCTGGAGCAGCTGGATCCAGCGGGGTCGGCGTCTGCAACTCCACGGCGATCGGGCCGACCAAGGCTGTGCCGGTGCATCCCAAATCCTGAGAACCCTAAACCCTAAACCCTAAACCCTAAACCTAAACCCTGAACCCTAAACCCTAAACCCTGAACCCTAGACCCTAAACCCTAAACCCTCAACCCTAAACCCTAAACCCTCAACCCTCATTCAACTCGAAACCCAAATCTCTAGTGAACCGCCCCGAACCCAAACGCCAGATGCCGAAACCCTAAACCCTACAAACCCTAGTCTCTAATTCAACCCTAAGCCCGTGGGCCCACAGGACCGAGTGTGCCTTCAGCAAGTCTCCGTTCATATAAAGATCTTACCCTACGATGTACAACCCTTTTCTTAGGGGCATTGAACCCTAAACCCTAAACCCCAAACCCTAAACCCTAAACCCTAAACTCCTAAACCCTAAACCCTAAACCCTAAACCCCAAACCCTAAACCCTAAACCCACATGTCTTACGGGCTTCCTCTCGCAGGCATGGCCACCTGGGTTTCCCACCTGGGCCGGCGCGCCGGCGCTCACTAAGGCGCCCAAGGGCAAAGTGGTTGGTTTGAGGGTTTGGGGTTTAGGGTTTTTGGGTTTAGGCTTTAGGGTTTGGGGTTTAGAGTTGAGGGTTTTTGGGTTTCGGGCTTAGGGTTTAGGGTTCAAGATTTCGGGTTTAGGGTTTTGGATTCGAGGGTTTGAGGGTTTAGGGTTTAGGGGTTTGGGGTTTAGGGTTTTTGGGTTTAGGGTTTAGGGTTTGGGGTTTAGAGTTGAGGGTTTTTGGGTTTAGGGCTTAGGGTTTAGGGTTCAAGATTTCGGGTTTAGGGTCTTGAGGATTCGAGGGTTTGAGGGTTTAGGGTTTAGGGTTTAGGGGTTTGGGGTTTAGGGTTTTTGGGTTTAGGGTTTGGGGTTCAGAGTTGAGGTTTTTTGGGTTTAGCGCTTAGGGTTTAGGGTTCAGGGTTCAAGATTTCGTAGGGTTTTGAGGATTCGAGGGTTTGAGGGTTTAGGGTTTAGGGTTTGAGGGTTTAGGGTTTAGGGTTTGGGGTTTGGGGTTTGGGGGTTTAGAGTTGAGGGTTTTTGGGTTTAGGGTTCAGGGTTTAGGGTTCAGGGGTTTGATGGGTTTCAGGGTTTCAGGGCTTGAGGGTTTGAGGCTTTGAGGGTTGGAGGCTGGGAGGCTTTGAGGGCTTTGATGGGTTCTTGAGGGAGGGGGGTTCAAGGGGGGTAGGTACCTAGGGAGGCTTAGGGAAGCTTAGGGAACCTTAGGGAGAAGTGGGGAGTATAAGGGAATCTTGGGTTACCCAACCTGCTTGAACACCCCTCCCTTAAGAACACCTGCCCAGGCCCCGGTGCGGAAGCGCAGCGGGCAACAACGCCGGACTTTTTCGGCCAAGGGGGCATTTGGGCTCCCCCGAAAGCATGCAGCCCTAAATTCTAAACCCTAAACCCTAAACCCTAAACCCTAAACCCTAAACCCTAAACCCTAAACCCTAAACTCTAAATCCTAAACCCTAAACCCTAAACCCTCAAAACCCATGGTTGTAGGGATGCTCTTGACGACTACCCATGCCTCGTGCCGCAGAGGGCCAAAGGCACGGAGTGCCTTTTGCAAAGGAAAGCCCTCTGCCAGAATTTACGCCGAAGGACCTACGTCCTCCGGGTTGATCTATCTAGGCGGGGGGCCCTTGCTCCCTTCTTTCGTCCCAGGGAATACTAAACTTAGGGGTCTAAGTTTAGAGGGCATGCAGTGTTTCGGGGTTGACACTCAGGCCCTAAACCCTACACCCTAGGACCCTAGGACCCAGAACGACCCCGGCAGCCTTCCTCACTCACCCCGGAGGATCTTGTGTGCAGCAGGCCGATTGGGGGGTTTACGAAAATAAGGGACCCCTAAGTATAGACCCCAAATAGTAGGACTCCCATATGTAATAAGGATCCCAAATAAGGTACCCCAAACCCCAAACCCCAAACCCCAAACCCCAAACCCCAAACCCCAAACCCCAAACCCCAAACCCCCAACCCCAAACCCCAAACCCCAAACCCCAAACCCCAAACCCCAAACCCCAAACCCCAAACCCCAAACCCCAAACCCCAAACCCCAAACCCCAAACCCCAAACCCTAAACCCTAAACCCCTAAACCCTAAACCCCTAAACCCCTAAACCCTAGACCCTAGACCCTAAATTTCGGAAACCCCCATTGAAGCATCACTTAGGTGCAAGCCTCGGCCCCGATTCTACGCGTTTTGTGGCTGTTTTGCCGCCCTGCAGATGCCGTGAAGGCCTTGGTAGCTGAGGGTCTCGGACCCGGGAGCCCTCAACTTGAAGGCTGGAAGCCTTTAGGGTTTAGGGTTTAGGGTTTAGGGTTTAGGGTTTAGGGCTTAGGGTTTGGGATTAAGGGTTTTGGGTTTAGGGTTGAGGCCAAGAACCCGAACTTCAGGATCTGAGCTTCCTCTACGCAAGGCCTTCCGGGTAGCTCGCAGGAAGGAAGCCCTCCTCAGAGAAAACGGGCTCAAGAATGCTAGGGTTCTTCCAGGGGCGGGGGGTGTAGGGTTTAGGGTTTAGGGTTTGGGGTTTGGGGTTGAAGTGAGTTATGTGTCCCAAGGTTCCCTAGTACCCCCCCCGACTCCCTAAGGCTCCCCAAGCTTCCCTCAGGTTGACCCTACAAAAGAAGTCGTTTCGGGTTGCCTTGTGGGTTGTAGGGTTTAGGGTTGCAGGGTTTTAGGGTTTCAGGGTTTCGGGCTGGCGGGGTTTAAAGTTTAGGGCACAGGTTTCGAGCAGTCCCAAACCCCACAGTACCAGGAGCCCAAGACATTTATCACCTTAGTTTCCCATATAAGCCGCATCTAGATCTCTAAACCCTGAACCCTGAACCCTGAACCCTAAACCCTAAACCCTAATTCTCGCCTGACTCCAGCGCCCGAAACACCTTCAGCTCCCGTGGATGCATGGAGGTACCCCCTCCCCCTGCGCCGGGCTGAAAGCCGAAACTCCAAAGCCTAAAAGGGCTTTTTCAGTTTAGGGTTTAGGGTTTAGGGCTTAGGGTTTAGGGTTTGGCCTTAACCCCGAAAAACCCTCCCCCTAAACCCCTAAACCGCTAACCCCTAACCCCTAACCCCTAACCCCTCAACCCTAAACCCTAAACCCTAAACCCTAAACCCTAAACCCTAAACCCTAAACCCTAAACCCTAAACCCTAAACCCTAAACCCTAAACCCTAAACCCTAGAGCAAGTGCCTCCGCAGCGCCTGCCCCAGCATAGCAGATGGAGAGGACTGTCATGGACCACAGACCTGTTCCAATGTTTCAGGGAGGCTTTGGGATGTCTGAGCTCCCTTCATACGAGGGTTTAGGGTTTAGGGTTGAGGGTTTAGGGTTTAGGGTTTAGGGTGTGGAGTTCAGGGGTTTGCGGTAGTGTTCAGGGCCTTCTCTTCCGACCGCCGTCGCTGGGTGCACGGGTGCTGGCGCCATTGGCATCGTGCCGCTGGTCTTCCCGGAGCATGGAGGCGCCCTAGGGTTTAGGGTTTAGGGTTTAGGGTTTAGGGTTTAGGGTTTAGGGTTGGGAGATGTGGATTTGGGGTTTGGGTTTTTTGGCATCATTGAAGCACAACCCGAATCAACCCAGCATGGCCGGTTTGCTGCGTCCAGGGCTTCTTGTGTAGCGCGATTCCCTAAACCCTAACCCTAAACCCTAAACCCTAAACCCTAAACCCTAAACCCTAAACCCCAAAGCATAAGAGGACCATGTTCCTTTAAGGCCTTCTTTCAAGGGCTTATGAAGGCCGTGCCTCTCAAGCTGTGCTTATAAGCCCCTTAGGTCCCCTTTGGGGCTCTACACACCCATGTGAATCCCCTAAACCCTGATCCCTAAACCCTAAGCCCTAAAGCCTAAAACCTAAAACCTAAACTCTAAACCCTAAACCCTGAACCCTAACCCCTAAACCACTTATAATTGGGATAGAAGCACCCATGAGCCTCCAAGTACGGGGTCCGCGCGAAGCTCTGCATGGAGAGCCGGCTCACGGCCGCCCCCGAGGAAGAGAAGGCTGCCAGCAATCGGGAGAAGAAGAAGCGACAACATGGAGCAGAAGTGTCTGGAGGTTTAGGGGTGTAGCGGTCTAGGGTTTAGGGTTTAGGGTTTAGGGGTCTCGGGTTTAGGGTCCCGAGCGCCCTTAGGAGGCCACCCACGGCCGCGAAAACGCATCCGGTAAACCCTATAAACCCTATTGACCTCATGAAGCCCCATAAGCCCTGTGAAGCCCTCTAAAAGGCCGATAAGCCCGACAAGAACTCTGGAAACCCTACGTATACACCGTATGAACCCCCCTTAAGCCCTATCAGAAGCCCCACTGCAGCCCTATGAGGCCCCATGAAGACCCCACAAAACCCCACAAGCCGGGCCCTAACCCTACGAAGCCCTATAAACAGCCCTCTGATAGTCCTATAAAAACCCCGTGAAACCGCCCCCGAGACCCTGCGCCGTGCACTCGGAGGTTCATGGGTGCTTGTAACCCCAATTGTCAGTCTGCTTATAGCCTACTTAGATGACTTAGGGGATTTAAGGGGCTTATAAGTGCAGTTCTTATTGGGGTTCTAAGTACCCTGAACCCTAAACCCTAAACCCTAAACCCTAAACCCTAAACCCTAAACCCTAAACCCTAAATCCTAAACTCCGAAGTACCTGAACCTCCCAGCAGGTCGACGTCGGGGCTCGGCTTCAACGCCTGGAGGCGGCCACACCACAGGGTTTGCAAGGGGTGAAGGTTTTTTTGGGGTTTGGGGTGTAGGCCTTGGGGTTTAGGGTTTAGGGTTTAGGGTTTAGGGTTTAGGGTTTAGGGTTTAGGGTTTAGGGTTTAGGGTTTAGGGTTGAGGACAAACCCAAAACCCTAAACCCCTGGAAGCCATGTCAGGCTTCGAAGGGGGCGCTGAGGGGTGTCGCAGAAAGAAGGTTCTTGTTTGCAACCCCAGTGTATTTCTTGTATCCCGGATCCCCAAAAGGACACCCGGTATACACTCACCACTATTAAAAAAGAACCTTATATACACTCACCAAAATATAAACCCTACTTCACATGTCCCTGCAACATATTTGCAAGTGCCCTGTCCCTGTGATGGGCAAGCTCCCGAAAGTTTCGGGTTGTGAGGTTTGAAGGGTCGGCTTTGCTTGTTTCGGGTTTAGGGTTTAGGGTCTAGTTTAGAGTTTAGGGTTTAGGGTTTAGGATTTAGGGTTTAGGGTTTAGGGGCTAGGGGCTAGGGTTGCCAACATCTAAAGGCCCCGATCCTCTCTGCGAAGCCTTCGGAACGACCCTGAAGGCCTTTCGCACTACGAAGAAACCCTGAACCCTGAACCCTGAACCCTAAACCCCTAAAAACCCCTAAAAACCCCTAAACCCCTAAACCCCTGAACCCCTGAACCCCTAACCCCCTAAACCCCTAAACCCCTAAGCCATAGTTAAATCCCGAAAGCCCCAAGATCCCTAAACGCCAAGAGTCCTAAACCCCATGTAAACCCCAAAACCCTAAACCCTAAACCCTAAACCCTAAACCCTAAACCCTAAACCCTAAACCCTAAACCCTAAACCCTAAACCCTAAAACCCTAAACCCTAAACTCCAAAACCAAAACATCCTTCAACGAGGCGCAGGTCGGTGACCTGCAGCAGCGATTGGAGGCGAGCCCTCTCGGGCTTCAGGGGCTTCGGGGTTTAGGGTTTCGGGTTTGGGTTTAGGGTTTAGGGTTTAGGGTTTAGGGTTTGGGGTTCAGGGCTTACGGGGTCTCCGAAGTTAGGGGTGCCTTATTGGGGTCCTTATGTTACGGGAATCCTATTATTTGGGGGTCTTTTTCAGGGGTCCCCCTATTTCGTGGCCTCTCAGATGTCTCAAACACAGTGACCCACAGTGAAGCCTTGGACATACATCGGGGTTGAGGGCTTAGGGATGACAGCGAGCTTCGCCGTCATGTCCGGCCACTTGCGTGTCGTCTCCAGCAAGTCATCCCCGAGCGTGGGCATCCCCCAACGCAAGACCCAGACCCCTGGGAGGATCGAACAAGTAGATCCCCTTAGGGGTTCCTTAAAAAAATATGACCCAGTAGTAGTGCAGGGAAGAATTTGGGGGTTCGGCTTTTTGGATCCTTTCAGGGGTCGGGGGATTCCCATGGGTTTCAAGGGCGGCCAGCAGCTGAGACCTGTCCAGCAGTGATTTTACCCTAGCCAATACAAGCCCCAAACCTCGAAACCTTCCGGCAAAACCCACAGCCCCAACCCCTAAACCCGAAGACAAAGACCCCTAAGCCCGAAACCCTAGACCCCAAAAGCCCAAAACCCTGTACCCTAAACCCAAAACCCTGAACCCTAAACCCTAAACCCAAAACCCCTAAAACCAAAACCCAAAACCCTTAAAAACCCTTTAGTGCCACCTCCATCTGCACACCCCCCCCCCCCCCCCCCCCGGTTCAAGAACACACGCGGAGAGCGCAGGTCGTCTGCGAGAAGAAGAAGGAGGCCCTTTCAGGGTACTTAAAACCCCAACTATAAGTGTACTTATAAGCACCCTAAAGTCCCCTAAGTCCTCTGAGTAGGTTATAAGTAGACGTCTACTTGGGGTTGTAGGTACCCATGAACCTCCAAGTGGGAGTTCAGTGGTCCTGAATTCAGGAGTAGGGTCTTTGTAGGGTTTAGGGTGAGTTTTTTTTTTTTTTTGGGGGGGGGGGGTTGGGAGCCCTGAGGAGTGTCAGGGACCATTGGGGACTCGGGCCCTCCCCTTACTGAAGGTTTTTTTCTGCATGGAATGAACCGATGCTACAACTCCGTTGTATTCTTGGGTCGCGGCCAATTCGGGCTCAGCAGGGTTTAGCGCTTAGGACCCATGGTTCGGGGATCCTGCATGGGCAGTTCTCTGCAAATACACCCCCCTTGTTTGGGGAACCTAGTTGAGACGGGCCCAATTTTTCGGGGGGTGAAGAGTGCGGTTTCAACCGAGAAGCCATCAGCAAGAATGGACCAATAAGAGTAGTTTGGGCTGACCCTAAACCCTAAACCCTAAACCCTAAACCCTAAACCCTAAACCCTGCACCCTAAAGTGATTGTGCGGAGCCCAGGAGCGATTAAGGCCCTAGCAACAAAATCCGAAACCCTAAGCCTAAGCTCTAAACCCTAGACCCTGAACCCGTTACATGGTTCCTGAACATACCTCATCTGAGGGAGAGAATCAGAGAAGCAGAGAGGCAGAGAGGCAGTGAGGGAGAGAGGGAGAGAGGGAGAGAGGCGGAGAGGCAGAGAGGCAGAGAGGCAGAGAGGGCTGTGGATCCCTTAGTCATCTCCTTGTGCACTCCTTGACTCGCACCCTCCGGTGCGCAAGGACCCTGGAGCAGATGTCCATGCACGCCCCGCCCCCAGATTCAGAGACTTGGGCTTTAGGATTTAGGGTTTAGGGTTTAGGGTTTGGGGTTTAGGGTTTAGGGTTTAGGGTTTAGGGTTTAGGGTTTAGGGTTGACAGCATAGGGCGCACTGTTTCCATCCGTGAAGTTAGGAGAGTCCTTCAACCCTGAACCCCGAGCCCACGTCCGGAGATTGGGGAGCGTTCGGTGTCGGGGTCCTAGATACTAAGCTGGGACATCCCAAGCCTCCAAATTACAAGCCGGGGCCTAGGCTTTAGGGTTTGGGGTTTAGGGTTTAGGGTTTAGGGTTTAGGGTTTAGGGTTTAGGGTTTAGGGTTTAAGGTTTAGGGCACCGCAGTGCCAGAACCCCCGGGCACAGATATCCGCCCGCGAAGCACTGAGCTCCCCTAAACCTCACTTGGATCTTCATGGGTACTTGTAAGTAGGGTTATTGGCAGGGTAGCTATGGTCAGAACCTTATTCAGGGTACTTAACCCCCACTTTTAAGTACCCATTCAAGACCCAACCCAAAACGCCCGAAGCACCCAAAACACCCAAACCACCCAAACCGCCTAAGCCACCCGCAGCAAACACCTAAAGCACCCACAGCACCCAAAGCCCCAAACCCTAAAAGCTGCCAGAAGCCTTCCCGTCTTCCCACCCTGGAACCCAAGATCCCCCCCCCCCCGCTCCTACACCCTGAACCCTAAACTTAAACCCTAAGCTTAAACCCGAGACCCTGAACCCTAAGCCCACAGCCCTGAACTGAACCCCAAGCCCTAAACCTTGGAGCCCCTAAACCCTCGAGCCCCACCACTCTAAGCCCTAAGCCCTGAAGCCAAAACCCTAAGCCCTACATCCTAAGGCCCGAAACCGTAAGGCCCCAAACCCTAAATCCTTGAATAATTACCAACAGTATTCCATTATGGTCCCTTTGCACTTATACTATAAGAGCCCCCAAAACCCTGTTCTAACTATTCAGGCCCCTGTATTACAACCCTCAGGCCCCTAATTTCCTGATCTCCAGGCCTCCATAACCTGGAGGAGTCCCTGCGTGCCGAGAAGACCACGTCTGCTGGACGGTTGCAGGCCACGCGCATTCCGAGGGCTTGCAACCCCCTAAACACTCCGAGCCCTAGACCCTCAAGCCCCTGTAACCAGCTTGAAATGATTCAAAAGTCCAAACAGGTCAAAAAGAGCACTTTCCTCGAAGCTCCTGGAAGCTCCCCGAAACTTTCCCCGGACATGAACCCGTAATAACTTCCAAAACCCTAAGGTTTAGGGTTTAGGGCTGAGGCTTTAAGGTTGCAGGTTGTCCAGGGAAGTTTCAAAAACCTAAACCCTGACCCCTAAACCTTAAACCCTAAACCCTAAAGGTTTTGGGGATTTATGGAGCGACTCTGGTACACCTCTACAATGACAAGGGCGCCAGCCCTCAAGACATCTTTAAGGGGATCCTACTTTTGGGCAGCCGGTTTAGGGTTCAGGGTTTAGGCGTTAGGGTGGTTTTTGTCGTTTGTATTCCGTAATCCTAAGCCCTAAACCTAAAACCCTAAGCCCGAAACCCTACGCCCTAAACCCTGAATGTCTTTGCGGCTTTGGGATCCTAGGGCCACAAGGCTTCGGGGGCTTTCGGGCTTCTTGCGGCTTAAACCCTAAACCCTAAACCCTAAACCCTAAACCCTAAACCCTAAACCCTAATTGGTGGCAGCTGCATATTCGAAAGCCATGCAGGCGCTGTCCACGGAGCGACGAGCTCAGATGCCGGAGTCTTTTGGGTTGAGGTTTAGAGTTTAGGGTTTAGGGTTTGGGGTTTGGGGTTTGGGGTTTAGGGTTTAGGGTTTAGGGTTAGACAGTTCTGGTGAGGGCTCCTGTTGGGCAATCCTGGGATAAGGGGGATCTGCTACGGATCTTAAGAGTTGGTCGTGCTTTCCCAGACCCCCGCGAGGAGCTAGAAAGTAAGATCCCGCTTCGGTCCCTACCCCTAAACCCTCGGGTTCCTACCCCTAAACCCTAGGGTCCTACCCCTGAACCCTAGGGTTCCTACCCCTAAACCCTCTAGGCCCTAAAACGCTACGTAACAGCCGCGGCCAGCATTGAACACAAGATCGAGAAAAATAAGGAGATCCCAATGTAGCATCCAGAGACGATCTAAAAGGCAGAAAGTTGTGGGCAGCACGGGCGAGAAAGACCAGGAAATCTACGGAACGCAGAAGTTCGAAACTAGAGTGACATTGAAGGTGGACATTAACAATTACCCTAAACCCTAGACCCTAAGGCCTCAAAACCTGCTTTGTTGACTTATACAGTCTTTTTAACATCGCAAACTGGCATAGCAAATTGCCATCTAGGTACTTTTTGTCAAGGTGTCGCCCGCTGCTTGTAATGTGGTTTACGGTTTAGGGTTTAGGGTTTAGGGTTGAGGGTTTAGGGTTTAGAGGGGTGTGAGAAAGAGAAGCCGACGCAAGATATGGATGGAGAAGTCATCGCTTGCCATGGAAGTTTGATTAGCAAGTGACATGGGAAATGCTGTCATTTTTTCTGGAGTTTCCTTAGGCGATGAGTAGAAGATAGAAAGTGTACGTCAAACAAAAATCCAAAATATGGACCCTATGACGATCACGCGGGGGGTTGACTAAGTTCTGGGCCCTGGGGAACATGTTCTCAACCCAACAGACACCCGCTGGCCTGTCTCCACTATAGGGTCCTTTCTTCAGGATTGGGAGAACCAGACCAGAACCTTCCACCCTCCAACCTGAACCCTCTAACCAAAAGACCCTGGAGCCCTAAACTTGCGAAACCCTAACCCCCCCCCCCCTTCCCCCTCCTCCTCCTCCCCCACCCCCCCCCGGTTATGTTCAGGTTTCAGAGCAACGTCGGCACCATGGTCAGCAACCTCCTGAAGCAGGTGGAGCGCGGATTGCCAGGGCCCCCATGCGGGCTCCCAACTCCATCTTGGGGCTTGTCATTCTGTTGTTTTTTTGGGTTTGTGGGTTTTGGGTAGGGTTTAGGAACTTTGGGCAAGCGCGAGAACCCTACGCCCTCAGCCCTTAAGAATCCTCAGGCCGCCAAAGCCCCGGAAAACCTCTGAAGCCCCTCGCCCGTCCCTAAAACCTAAACCCTAAACCCTAAACCCCAAACCCCAAACCCTAAACCCTAAACCCTAAACCCTAAACCCTAAACCCTAAACCCCAAACCCTAAACCCTAAACCCTAAACCCTAAACCCTAAACCCTAAACCCCCTCACCCGCCACCAGCCGACCCTTCCTAACGCGCCTAAGGCCCCTTGGAGCCCCCTTAGGTGCCTGGTATCCAAAGCTCCTGGAGTCCCCATCGCCCACACCACGAGCATCTCGAAGTCCCTAGTCTATTTAGGGTTTAGGGCTTAGGGTTTAGGGTTTAGGGTTTAGGGTTTAGGGTTTAGGGATTAGGGTTTAGGGTTTAGGGTTTAGGGTTTAGGGTTTAGGGTCTCCACTGCAACTGCTGTGCTGGAGTGGTGAGTTTCCATCTCGAGTCAGCCGAGTTTTGATCCGATGGCTGCTACGGCAAGCACAGGTTCAGGCAGGTCCGAGGTGCAAGCATGCTTCCCCAAGAAGAACAGCCGCTGGCCGCGGCAACGCTGGCCGCAGGAACGCTGGCCCGGGGGGAACGCTGGCTAAACATGGTACGCTGCGCGCGCCGAGCTTGAAGCAGGTCCTAGCCCTTCAACCCTTCAAACCTTAAACCCAAGATCTTAAACACTATGCCCGGCAGTAGCCTACAAAGAGTTCCTGAGCTTCCAGACCCTGGTTTAGGGTTAGGGTTTAGGGTTTAGGGTTTAGGGTTTAGGGTTTAGGGTTTAGGGTTTAGGGTTTAGGGTTTAGGGTTTAGGGTTTAGGGTTTAGGTAGGGTTTAGGGTTTAGGGTTTAGGGTTTAGGGTTTAGGGTTTAGGGTTTAGGGTTTAGCGTTTCGGGTGAGTTTAAGGTAGGTTTAGGGGGATTGGGGCTTTAGGGTTTAGGGCTTTGGGGGTTTAGGGCTTAGGGCTAGTGTTGTTCCCCGAGCCCTAAACCCTAAGCCCTAGATCTTCTAAGCCGCAAGCCCTATGCATTGTATCGAACCCTAAACCCTAAACCCTAAGCCCTAAACCCTAAACCCTCAACCCGAAACCCTAAACCCCAAACCCTAAACCCTAGACCTTCTAAGCCTTAAACCCTGAACCCTCCATGCACCGGGACATGTTCCAGAGAGCGGGGTTGGAGTCCGTCTGGTCTTTGGCTGGGAGAGCAAATTTGATCCGCGGTCTGGGGCTTAGGTTCTGAGACCAGGGTTTAGGGGCACCCCGAGCCCGAAACCCAAGTTTCCTAAACCCTGAATCCTAAACCCTAAACCCGAAACCCCAAACCCGAAGCCCTAAACCCTTAACCTTAAACCTTAAGCCCTAAACCTTAAACCCTAAACCCTCACCGTGGGCTTCTATCCAAGTCGTCGCCCAGGGCCTCCCTAGAGGAGTCGGCAGCCCACCAGGCGAAACACACGGCGTCTCGGCAAGAGTCGTGGTTTAGGGTTTAGGGTTTAGGGTGAAGGGGTTCAGGGGTTTAGGGTTTTAGGGGAGTAGGGGTGTAGGGTTCAGGGATCAGGGTTCAGGTTTTGAGGTTTAGGGCTTCTCAGGTTTCATCGTGTTTGGGCAGCAGTGGTACTTTGCCCTTTGCGTTTTGGAAGAGTAGCCAGCACACCAGCAGGGTTGACAAGGAAGTAAAGTGCAGACCACTGCGGCGGCAGCAGCACCTGGTTGTTGCTGTTGAGGTTTTCGACCAGAAGACGAGATGCTCACGACACTGCTAGAAACAATTCTCATAATGTTGACGATGATGATGTTGTTGTTCTCAATGATTACTGTCAGTTCCAGTACAGTCTCAGTACAGTTCTGTATCAGGGATACCGATGATGCAAGCGATGGATGCGAGTCAAATGTCTACTGTTATATGTTGGGGATTTGTGACGTGAGGACATCCTCATGGATCTTGAGCATCTATCATCAATCCCAACGGCAACAACCAGAACGATACACACGCGGTTTAGGGTTTAGGGCTTAGGGTTTAGGTTTTAGGGATTAGGGTTTAGGGTTTAGGGTTACACCTCATCATGGACGCAGCAGCAGTCCTTGCTACATGCATCTTTTCTCTTCCGCTCAAGACAACCCCTCACAACAGAACCCACCACGGCAACGAAACAGTTTCCCATGAGACCGGGGACGGCCAAACTCATGGCCGCCATGGCGTCTTCTCTTTCCTGCCCACCTCGGGTGACTCACTTCACCTACTGTTTGGGAAATGCCTTGTACGTGCCACTCACCTCCCGGAGCAATTCTCGAACCTTGCCCGAACTTCGGGGTGACAATTTTGTATTGCCGGCATCGGTGGTCGCCGCCCTGTGTCGTGTTCGAGATGCCGAGGCTGGGACCAGTCAATGGGCGGGCTGGTGTGCCTATTTGGATACCCAAGAAGGGCCTCAAAAACTACCACCGGCGTTGGCATATGTAGCGGGACTGCCGCAAGGTGAAGAAGAAGGACAACCCACACGAGACGGCTTGTTTCAAGAAATTCGACAACAACTGTTCGAGAACAAGATACAGTCCATCGTCTTTTCGGGAGAAGGAGAACCCACATTGCGAATGGACGACATGTTGCAATTGTCCCAACAAGTTCATGACGAAGCAAGGAAATGCAGTATGTCTACTACCGTTCGACTCACGACCAATGGATTGGTAGCATTGTCATCTTGCTCGGAGGCATTGCAGAAATGCCTGGCTCACGGCATCACTCACATCAGCGTCGGTCTTCATACTGGCCTTGCCGGTCAGTATACGGAGTTGGTGCAACCTTGCGTAGCGTCCGAGGATGAGGATGCTCACAAGATGGTATGTCATTTTATTCAAGAGGCCGTACGACTCGGTCTACAGGTGGAAACTACGGCGGTGGATCGCGATGACGTCGACAAGGAACAAACCGAGGCCTTGTCGAAATCTCTCGGAGTGTCGACACCGGTTCGGTGGAGGCCCTACTTTCCATAGGTTGAAAGTATCATCATGGGTTGTACCTTACATTTGCGGGTGAGATTGGTCTTTTTGAAAGCCACTTTCAGACTGCGGAGCCGTCCGTCGCACGCCAGATTCCTGGGCTTTGCTTTGGTTGACCGGGAATTGAGGCCACAATACCTTGCTTCTGAGGTTGGCGTGTAGCTCCAGCGTCGCCTTTTATGTTGATGGTCTTGAGAGCAGGGCGCCCACATGGACTGGGTGCCGACAGTGCGTTGAAGAAATCTCGGATCAATGCAACCACGATGCAGGTGTCCAGTGGGGCCTCACAAGAGAGGAGGAGCCTCGCAAAAAAGGAGGGAGACACAGCATTGACTCTTTGATATCTGCAGGATATCAGAGTGCATGGGGTTCGGTGGGTTAGGGGTGCGGGGTTTGGGCTTCAGAAGTCAGGGGTTGTTTGCCATTTTCCACCCTAAACCCTAAACCCCTAACCCTAAACCCTAAACCCTAAACCCTGAACCCTGAACCCTGAACCCTGAACCCTGAACCCTGAACCCTAAACCCTAAACCCGAAACCCTAAACCCTAACCCTAAACCCTAAGGGGTCAGGGGTTGCTTACCATTTTCTTTTTTGAGGGCGCAGTTGTGAGTTGGCGGGGGCGGCCCGATATGGGGGTTTACGAAACTCGGGGACCCCCAACATAAACCCTCGAATAGTAGGACTCCCTTATGATGGGGACCCACCCCAACAAGGCCCCCCCCCCCAAAACTCGGAAGCCCTCATATGTCGAAGGCTGTACCTGTGAAGGGGGTTAGGACCTTTAGGCTGTAAGCTCTCAAACCTGAACAGCAGTGGGGGGGGATCAAGATGCGCTAGGGTTCAGGACTTGGCCGGCTTAACGGAGAGCTAAACCTAAAAACTCCTAAGCCCTCAGCCCTCAACCCTCAACCCTAAACCTGGTTTCACGAAACTCTGCTGGAGGAGGGAGGGGGGGAGGTCGTATCTTTGAGTTTAAAGGCGGAGCGGCTTGGGGCAAGCCCTAAACCATCACCCCTAAGCCCCTGCAACCCCAAAACCTGCACCCCTACCCGCCCCTACACAAACCCTCAATCCTACACCCCTAAGCCCTCAACCCTACCCCCATAAACCCTAAACCCTACACCCCTAAACCCCAAAACCCTGTACACCCTAAACCCGACACCCCGAAGCCTCTAAACCTCTAAACCCCACACACCGCTGCCGGCGTCAAGTGCCAAGCTTGGAGGTAAACCCTAAAACCTAAACCCTAAACCCTAAACCCGAAACCCTAAACCCTAAACCCTAAACCCTAAGCCCTAAACAACCCTAAACCCGAAACCCTAAACCGTAAACACTAAACCTCCAAGAGGAAGAGGCACTGCAAGGCCTGGCGCGGAAAGTAGAGGTGCGGCAAAGGGATTTGGGGTTGAAGTGTCTCTTGGGGCTTCAGGGGTTTCAGGGGTTTTAGGGGTTTTAGGGGTTTTAGGGGTTTTAGGGGTTTTAGGGGTTTTAGGGGTTTTAGGGGTTTTAGGGGTTTTAGGGGTTTTAGGGGTTTTAGGGGTTTTAGGGGTTTTAGGGGGTTTTGGGTTTGGGGGCTTGGGGTTTAGGGCTTTAGGCCTTAGGGGGTTGGGAATCTAGGGGTTTCGGGGGTTGGGGGGGTTTTGGGGGTCTCCTGGTTAGGGTGGCTTAGGGTTGTCGGGTTTGGCGACCTTGGGTTGCCGAAATGAAAGCCTCAACCCTAAGCCGAAATCCGAACTCAACCCAAGCCCTCAAGCCTTGTGGTTTCGCCTTGAGCGTGCTCCAAGGATTGCAATGCTCGTGCCTTCGTTGCAAGGACTTGGCATCCAAATTTCAGCCGCAGCCCAGAGACTCCAAAACCCCTCAATTAAGGAATCTACCTTAAATTATAGTAGGAACCCAAATATGATTTAAGATATATTCCTTAATTAAGGGATTTTGGAGTCTCTGGGAGACGCGCCACCTGCCAGACTGCAAGCTCCAAGCCTTGAAGCACAGAAGCATCAAGAAGAGCTATGGCCTTGGTGCTTGGTTCAGTTACAGACGCAAATGGGGTCATGGGGCAACTTGCGAGCAGAGAGTTTTGGATTTTGGGCGCCCGGGGTGTAGGCTGAGGCGAAGAAGGTTCGCGGCCATTTGGTCCAACCTATGTTAGGCAGGCCCGTGGGACGTTTTATATTTTCCCTTATTGGGCTTAAACCCCAAACCCCTAAAAACCCGAAACACGAAACCCGCAACTGGCCCCTGCCACCCTAAACCCTATAAACCCCGAAGCCCCAGACCCCCAAAAGCTCTAAAGCTTGAACCCTTCTGTCAGGGTTGAAGGCTTAGGGTTCTAAACCCTAGACCAAACCTACAGCGACACCTGCAGCTAGCTCTTTTTTTGATTTTGCTTGCTACACATATTTTCTTCATTTTTTTCTTTATTGACTTCTTTCCTTCTTTCTTTCTCTCTCTCTCTCTATTTGGGAGTTTTTGTTTCATTCTTACTTGTTATTATGTATTATTCTCGTCTGTTTTTGGCGGGAGGATAGTGGTCTTGGCGGTCTAAGGGCCCCCGTAAACCCTGAACCCTAAACCCTCAATCCCACCCGGCCCGAAGTTTCTCTCGGAAGGGTCATACTGCTTTTTAAAGGCAGGGTTTAGGGTTTAGGGTTTAGGGTTTAGGGCTTAGGGTTTAGGGTTTAGGGTTTAGGCCCTCCGCTGACTTGCATTCCCATTGCCTCGGCTGTAAAGCCTTGTAGGACTTATTTGGTTGCCCCATAGGCCGTAAGCTTTAGGGTCATTTGATGGTTACCCCAACCCACCGAAGTATGTAGTCAGGATTCTCCATTACAAGACCTTTCCTATACCTCAAACTCAGCCGCAGATGGTAAACCCTTGCTTGGAGGTTCGTTGGTACTGCTAAGAAGGGTTAGGCATAGGATAACTATGTTAAAACCCCTAAAACCTAAACTCTAAGCCCCAAACCCTAAACCCTAAACTCCTAAACCCTAAGCCCATATAGAACCCTACTCAGAGTTGCCCATGAACCCTCAAATCCTAAATTCTCGGAGTTTCGCAGGAGTGCTTCATAGGGGTTTTAGTGCCCTTACACTGACAATGATTGATAAGGATTATAGCAGCCCTAAACCCCCCTAAATCCTAAACCCTAAACCCTAGAAGAATAATCCCTAATAAGAATCCTCGGATCTTGGCAGGAGAGCTTGAAAAGCTCGGCAACGGAGATTGGCGACGCAGCGCTCGAGGCAGTTCTGCGCCAGGTGGGGCCACAGCGGTTTAGGGTTTAGGGTTTAGGGTTTAGGGTTTAGGGTTTAGGGTTTAGGGTTTAGGGTTTAGCGCTTAGGGTTTAGGGTTTAGGGTTTAGGGTTTAGGGTTTAGGGTTTAGGGTTTAGGGTTTAGGGTTTAGGGTTTAGGGTTTAGGGTTAGGGCTCTATGGTTTCAAGTCCAGGGGTTTCAGCGTACATAAGCCCCCCCCCCTCAAACCCCTCAAGCCACCAATCCTAAAGCCCTCAAAACCCTAAGACCTCAGTCCTGAACCCCTAAACCCTAAACCCTAAACCCTAAACCCTAAACCCTAAACCCTAAACCCTAAACCCTACGCCCCCTACCCTACCCCTTCCAGGCAGACTCGGCGGTGGCGGCGCGCCGCGGGGCGCGGCCCATGCCCGGGCCCCCGGAATTTCCGGCAGCGGCTTGCTCATGATGAGAGGGTTCGGGGCTTAGGGTTTAGGGTGAGGCGGTTTTGTAGGGGTTGCTTGGCCCAAACCCTCGACCCCGTAAAGCCCCGAGCCCTAAACCCTAAATTCAAAACACCAAGCCCCGGACCCTTTAAAGCGCCTCAACCCAACAACTAAGAGTATAGGGTTTAGGGTTTAGGGTTTGGGGTTCTAAACACAGAACCAAGACCTGAACATGCGCAGTGCCCGCATCCTTCGAAGCGGCTCGTTTCGGTGGGCCTTGCGTTGCTTGGGAAATAGAAACGCCCCATGAGACAGCGCACTTGCAAAGGACAGGTAGGGTTTAGGGTTTAGGGTTTAGGGTTTAGGGTTTAGGGTTTAGTGTTTAGGGTTTAGGGTTTAGGGTTTAGGGTTTAGGGTTTAGGGTTTGGGGTTTGGGGTTTAGGGTTTAGGGTGTAAGATTTAGGGTTGCAAGACAAGCCATAGCAGCATTGCTCTCCCAAAAGGTGCTAGAAGTAAAGAGTGGCACAACAGCCCCCGGTTTCTCCATGCTCTATCTTGAACGCTGTTGCCGATGGCTGTATTTCTTCAACACTTGGTGCCTTTTTGGGGTCCTTATCATGAGGGAATCCTACTATTGGGGGCTCTATATCGGGGGTCCCCTAGTTTCGTAAACCCCTACTTATGTAAGCCCAGCAACAGCCTGTGTTGGTACGACTCTCAATGCCAACTCACTCAACTCCCGGATGTGGGGCGGAGAGGCAAGCGCTGGATCCGGAGCTATAGTTCCCAAAGCCCTACTTGAAGGTTCATGCGCACTTATAAGGAGGGTTATAAGTGCCCTGACTAAGGTTGAAACCATAGTTGCTAAACCCTAGACCCTAAACCCTAAGCCCTAAACCCTACACCCTACACCCTAAACCCTAAACCCTAAATCCGAAACCCTCCTCCTATGTACCCATGAACCTCCAAGTGCAGCCCTAAACTTGACCTTGAGCCATAAACCCTATACGCCCAGAGCCTCAAGCCCCAAACCCTTTACGCCCAAAGCCCCAAACCCCAAGCCCTTAACCAACCCCAAAAAAGGGGGACAACTAAACTCAGGGTGAGGGCCAAGGCAATTTCCCAAAAACCCCTCTTTTTCCTTGAGATAACCTATCCTGGCTGCCCCCCATTCTTACTAGCCCCGTCCGCAAGGCCCAGAGCACCTTGGTTGGGGCTTTATCTGAGAGGGGTAGTTGTGGCGGGGCCCTGCCTCCCAATTCCTATTTCCTGAACCCCAGAGTCCCGCACCGCAAAGACGCATCAGGCCAGTCTTGACTGGAGTCACACGCCAGGCTGACCGTGGCGGGGGCAGAAAGGGGAAGCCGATGTGTTTGAAACACCCAAATCTGTCCGGTTTTGCTTCAATGCTTGGTATGCGGCCCCTTGCATCCTAAACCCAAAACCCTAAACCCCAGGGTTTAGGGTTTAGGGTTTTGGGTTTTGGGGTTAGGGTTTCCTAAACCCTCGGGGGCTTCCCAGCAGTGCAGCGGATCATGTAGATGCACAAGAGCGACGCAGCCTGACCTCATTAGATCTGGAGCCTTTTGAGACGTCAAACCATTAACCTTCAAGAACCTAAACCCTAAACCCAAAACCCGAAACCCTAAACCCTAAACCCTAAACCCTAAATTCTTAACCCCCTGCGGCCCCAACTCCTAATGACTGAAGCACTCGTTCTACAGCCCTAAAGCAACCCCAGACCTCCAAACCCCAAATCTCAATCCCGTGCCCCTCAACCCTGACACCCTAAGCTCTGAAACCCCGAAACCCCGAAACCCTAAACCCTCGAAGCCTTTAGGGTTTAGGGTTTAGGGTTTAGGGGTACAGGATGCGTCCGAATCCATGGTTGCCGAGACAGTGCATCACCGGCTGGACCACCTCCGGACCAGCAAGGCCGACGACAATGCCGTTTCCGCTGAGGCGTCTAGCTTGCGCCTGTACTGCCTGGCTCCATTCCGAAAGGCGCCTTTCAGCAACTTCTATGCGCGATGGTTGGCCAAAAGAGGCCCTGTCGCAAGGCCTCGCGTCAAACTTGGGCTGGCTGGAGCACCACGGCACCCGGCTGGTGGATGACCCTGATGCCGAGCACCGGAGATCTTGCACCATTGCCAGCATTGTCGGTGCAACCCCAAGTCTCCGCAAGTCAAGCCTGAAACCCTCAACCCTAAACCCCAAACCCTACTTACACCCCAAACCCCAAACCCCAAACCCCAAACCCCAAACCCCAAACCCCAAACCCCAAACCCCAAACCCCAAACCCTGAATCCCAAACCCCCAATCCCGGCGTGGTGCAGGTCTCGGGGCGCATGCCAGAGGCGCGCATCCCCACCTGCGTCTGCTCCGAGGGGCTTCGGAGAGGTTTAGGGTTTAGGGTTTCGGGTTTAGGGTTTAGGGTTTAGAGTTTAGGGTTTAGGGTTTAGGGCTAGGAGTTTAGGGCGTTTAAGGGTTTAGGGTGTTGTGTTTGTTGCTTTCCATGTCTTAGTGGTTTAGGGCTTAGGTTTTTTATTTTTACAGTTTTTGCTTAGGGTTCCGCGGTTCAGGGTTTAGGCCTTTCAGGGTGCTTTATGGGGATTTCGGAGAGGCCGCTTAGGGCTCTCGCGGCTCCAGATCCTAGTGCTTGGGCGTTTCGGGCTCAGAGTTCTACAGGCTTCGTGATGGATTTTTCAGGCCTTTATTGCAGGTTCTACGTGAGGTTTGAAGGATTCCAGGCTAGCGGGGGGGGTTCTAGGGTTTGTGGGCTTCGGGTTCTTCTAAGGCTTCTGGTTTCCTTCACCCCCCCCCCACTCCTCCCCCAAGCTCAGAAGTCGTGGGCTGCCGGGTTTAGGGTTTAGGGTTTAGGGTTTAGGGTTTAGGGCATAGGGTTTAGGGGGAGCAAGGTTCCCAGTACGCACTTTGTTTGGGGCTTAGGCGTTGCAAGCTCAATGCCCTGCCCTTGCAAAGTTTAGTCGAGGTCTCGGGCCCCCAGAAGCCCACCAACATCCACGACGTTAACAGTTCTGAATTAGGCCAAAGCAGGGTTCAGGGTGGAGGGTTGAGGGTTTAGGGCTGAGGGTCCCTTGGCCCCAATTTTCCTGAATCCAAGAACCCTGAATCCAAAGGGTGCAGGGACCCTTCCAGTGGCCAGGGGGTCATGCCAGTTCAGATCGCCATGAGTGGCCCAGGCAGGCTGCCTTATTGAAAACCCAAGCCTGAGCCTAAGCCTAAGCTGAAGCCTTAAGCCTAAACCCTGAGCCCTAGCCCCCGAAACCCGAAGCGTTTAGCCTCCCACGTCCCTTCAGGGCTTAGGGCTTCGGGTCTAGGGTCTTCCCCAAAGAAACGTCGCCCCTTTGTGGTACCCCTACTAACACGGGCCCGTATATTCAAGGTGCCCCCAAGAAGAACATGCCTTCGAACGACTCCCGTATGGAGATCCCTGCTATGTAGTGGAATCTACAGCTCAGGGCTCAGGGCTCACAGGAGTTCACAGCTAGGGTGTTGGGCTTGAATGTGCAGGATCACAAGGCGTGAGCCGAATGTCTGCAGCCGAAGGCAAACAGCGACCGCCCGATGTGTACTTGATACGGCAGCGCACATTGTTGCCTGGGTTTAGGGTTACGGGTTTGGGGATTGGGGCTTAGGGTTTAGGGTTTAGGGTTTGGGGTTTAGGGTTTAGGGTTATTTGCAAGCCTTCCCTTCGCACTGTTGGCCCGGTGTGGGGCTCCGCTGATGCTTGTGACCACCTTTGGAGCCACGCGCTTCAGGGCTTGAGCGTATGACGGCGGAGCGTATGACGGCGGAGCTATGTGCTACTGTGTCCGCTGGGGGTGGTCTCATGTGGTTGACCCCACATATGCCTGCGGCAACCCCTCTGTGGGCATGGCACTCACGGAAAGTAGGGGAGGCCGACCGCTTCGTGAAGTGCGTTGATCTTTCAGTGCACGTTTTTGCCTGAGACTGTTTCTTTGTGCATTTGCAAGCCACCGGCACAGCAGCCAGTCGAATGCTACACCAGCCCTACCCAGGGGAAGTTGCAGCCCGTTTCTCGAGCGCTTCCTTTCGCACTGTTGGCCCGGTGTGGGGCTCCGCTGATGCTTGTGACCACCTTTGGAGCCACGCGCTTCTGGGCTTGAGCGTATGACGGCGGAGCTATGTGCTAATGTGTCCGCTGGGGGTGGTCCCATGTGGTTGACCCCACATATGCCTGCGGCAACCCCTCTGTGGGCATGGCACTCACGGAAAGTAGGGGAGGCCGACCGCTTGGTGAAGTGCGTTGATCTTTCAGTGCACGTTTTTGCCTGA